>JAOCPU010000091.1:0-64786 GCA_035772785.1 Phlebiopsis flavidoalba
TTTTGAATCAAACGGTAAACAAAATTCACACTTTCCCGCGCTTACTACGAAATTTGGGTTAGGAAGAGAACCCCAATACCCAAACACGCATTGGAAACGATTTATTATTCATAAATCGTAACTGGACCCCTCGTAATACTGAGTGAGGTAGCTCTAGATACGAAAAAATATGATACTGTTTACACCAGTTTAACGCTACAATTACAGGATATATGGATTTTCAACAAGACATTACACATAGCTTAAATTTCGGCACCAAAAGACAGAGCCTTATTCATCAAAATCATCACAATCCATACTCTTGAACTCGGCCATAAACTCGTCCATTAGGTCGAGAGTCTCAATTAGATGGCTGAAGTGGAGCGGCTCTCCACGCGCGGTGGCCAGCGAGCACGCCGTGCGCGTCGCGTTCTTGATCTACCGCCCGTTGACCTCCCGACCTTCGCAAGGCTCTCCATCTCAGCCTCCGTCACGCCGTCCGCCGCGCCGACGGCGACCCCGACCCGGTGCAGGATGCGGTCCACACCTGGCGCCGGGCGTCGGGCGAGAGCTCGCGAAAAGTGCAGCGCGACATGGATGCGCGAGAGGAAGGCCTCGTCGAAGGTACGCACAACGGTTTTTGTGCGTCAGGAAGAGGATCCCTCGGTAGTATTCGGGGTGGCGGAGGCTGTAGGGATTGGTAAGCTGATGCAGTGCGTGCGGGTCTTGCAGGCGACATACAAGACTGCAACCATTGCGTTGTACCAAACGCTATGCGACGAGCGTCGCTCGAGAAACCACGTCGGCCTACACAACCAGATCAACGAGCAGTCAGAATAGGCAGGAAACGCCCGACTTACCTCGTCAATCAGCACAATAGCTTGCCAGCTCGTCGCAGTATCAAAGACCCGCTTCAGCGACTTACTTCGAGGTCCGAAGCGTACGGGTCTAGCTCAGCCCCGCCGACGACGTACAGCGGGCGCCGCACGTGCTCTGACGTCTCTCTTCTGCCGGCAGCGTCTTGCCCACGCGGGCGGCCCAAACAGGTTCACGACGAGGCCCTGTCCCTTGCCCTGCACAAAGTCATCAAAGTCGAGGTCCGCGTTGTGTGCCTCGACGATTCCACCGCTTGAAGTTGACTCTATCGATCATAATCCTCGATGAGATTTACACACATCAGCATACGCATTAGCGACACCAAGACACGTTTACATTACGCTGCACCTGTCGCGCGATGCTGGCATGTCTCGCCGTAGCCATCACCGCACGGCCCTCATAATGCACATGATGAATCCCACTTGCGCCGCCCACTTGCGCCCCCGCTCGACTAGCGCAGCCCGGAGGCCGTCCGCGTCTCCGCATACTTGATCGGAAATGTATCGAGGTCCGCAATCTTGACCGTGCCCCTTGAAGCTCGGAAGCACGACTCCCTTGTGGCTTATTACGCGCCCTAATGCGGCTAGATCGTGCCGCGAGGGCGTGCAGTCCGGCATGATCTATGTATAACGCACAAGTACGGTGAGCCCCAAGGCATCTACTATCAATGAGATCCTCTCTGGTTGAACCCTGAACCGATACTCACACCGCCAGAAAAGCCTATCGGGTGAGAACCTTTCCGACGGTGTCCACACCTCTGCACGCGTCGTTCGAACAAGCATATGGACGGCCTGTGACGGGCGGGAGGTGAGACATGTGCGTATGAGAGCGGTGACAATTGAGTCTCGCGTGGGTGTTGTAGGCTAGGGTCTAGAAGCGTAACGGTTTGTGATCTTGTATGGTTGTGATGAGGGGTCAAGCTGAGGGAACACGTCCGATCCAGCGTATAAAGCGCACATTACCGAACTTGAATGTACTGTCCCCTGAGCGTCCTCGCTCACGCTTCAACCTCTGACCTTCGCCGTCACCTCCAATCTACGCAGACGAATGCTGGCAGGCTCCCCGGTTCTGAAGCCGTGTACGACGCGCACGCATAGGCGTTGGTGGTCTCCAGAGCTTCAACAGAGGCAACAATCGAGAATGACCCAGGGCCGAGGGCCGAGATAGAGTAGTAGAACCGTGCGTATGAAGGCTTTACGTCGCGCGGGTGTCTGTGTAGTCTGGGACGGCGCGTCCCTGGAGGCCTGGCCTGTAGTAGTGTAGCGAATGGTCTGAGACGCATGTACCTGTCTCAGCCTCTCTAGGGTACGCAATCTATGTATAAGTTACTCACCCAAGTTGCATCGTACCCCTTTCATACCTGCCGCCTGCACTACGTCACATCTCCGTCGACGGACGCGCTGCTTCTCCCCCGAGCCTTGTGTTGCGCACGAGACGCAAACGCAAGACAATCTAAGAAGGGATCGCGAAGCCAACTGTATCTTCAGTTTTCTTGCGTCCTACTGTCCAGGTCTTCGCTATACGAGTGCGCTTTTTTGTCGTCCATGGGCAGCGGCAGCGGCAGCGAGCGCGATACACCTAGGGGGGTTCGGGTCAGGCGGGGCTCGGGGGTGCGAGTCGCGTTTACGAAGGACATATAAATGGAATTCGAAATGAAAATTTAAGGGTAGACCGCGACGAAGAAGGCGTGACGCGAGATGGACATCGTGGAAGGACGAAAGAAAGAGCAAACTGATCTCTGACGCACGAAGCGTAGGACGCATCAATTGGACGCGCCTTCCCTTTGGTACCAGTCCAGACGGTCAGAGACGGCCGTGCTTAGCTTCAACCTCTGACTTCCGCCATCGCTACACCCTTTGCTTCAAAACGTTTCTCTCTCAAGTTAAAAACTCATCTAAAGGAAAATGAACTGGTTGTTATGTACGTCTCACCACTGCGTCCTTACGATCTGATTCAGAGCACTCATGGATGTAGCAGCTAGGAGCATCTGATGGCGATGCCCAAGCTTCCCTACCATCGACGGCCGCGAAGGTCATGATACAATGCGGATAGAATCAGTTACTACTGAACCTATGTATGATATCTGTCAATATTAATTGTAACCCTAGGAAAAGCCACATGGTCGAGCATTCGTACTCAACACACTCTTGGTCGACCCGTTTTCTGAACTAGCTTGCGGTGTGCTCTTTTCTCATTGTTCACGAGCGATTTCTGATGTATCTTATCAGTAAAGTTGTCGAACTATCTCCAGTAACGCCTCGCAAAAATACGAGCCCAGAGCTATTGTGCGTACAATGGACTTATGCGATTGTAGAGTCATCTTCAACGTATCGTCGATACAGCCAAATGGAATTTTTTTCGTTATCGGGGCAGCTTGAGAGTCGATTTTCCGACTTCTTGAAGTATCTATCGCGTGGGAAAACACGAGGCGGAGGCGCGGTTGTTCATCGCATGTGTGGGCGACCTTCAACGTGCTTTGACTCAAACTTTCTTGTATCCTATCCCTCTCCCCAATCCACTCATATTCATCATCTTGCAGTACTACATACAGACAATGCCCTCGGGAGAATCGCGTAAAGCAATCGTTGATTGCTGGCCTTGACCATGCAGCGCCTATCCTGGAGTTTGCAGAGAAAGCGCCCTGGAGTTCGCGCCGTTGCCCGGCTTGCCCCCTCATAGCCAAAGGTTTAAAAGCTCTTGTCGAAAGGGTGCAGGTCTGTCTTCCTGCGCCCATGTACCACGGACGGCTCGCTGATTACTTGTGGTATCCCCAGGCTGCACGAGTAAATGACAAGACCCGCGCAGGATTTTTTCGACAAAGCACGGTACTGTTTGGTGGCAAACATCTAGAGGAATGATGAAGAAAATCCAAGGCGTCGAGGATGAGTGTGTGGATGAATCAGTGAAACAAAACTGTTCGGCCGGCCCAATCACATCTCCCGAGCTCCATATCCGTTTTGGAGGCACTTTCGAGGTAGTTTTCCACCTGGCTGATGCTTCCTCGTGTCATCTTACAACCTATCGACGTTTGTCTTATAGGCGCAATTGTAGACATAAGTGGAATGCACTATTCCAGCTCAAGGGATGCGCAAGGTGGCTGTTCGGGGACGTGGCAACGGGGGTTGATCATTGCGCAGACGACAGAAACCATGGAAATTTATTCTGGAGGACCATGAGACAGGGGGCGTTGGCCGGCATTGCGTCCTCAACAATGTTATCGGAGTACGAGATTAGATCTTTTGCGTTGTGTAGATTATCAATATGTACAAAAGAGTCATGCCTACTAGTTCCGTGTGATGAAATGGCGAATTGAGAGTATTGGTAAAGATAGTGTTCAAGCGCGTCTCATAAGGTCGGCAGCTATGTTCCACTCCCCCTCAACAGCGACCAGACTCTGTTCTGAAGCCGTGGCAAGGAATAGTATGGTCACAAGGCTCTCTCGTAGACCTAAGGGAGGCTGCAAGGAGGCAGTGCAATGGTATTCACCCGTTCGCTCTCCTATGCGCGATGTGTACCTCTGATCGTTTAGATGTACAGAGGAAAGGCAAACTATCGTGACTCAAATCCCAACATGCCGACCGCAGGGTATAGATTCCGTGGCTCGACCTAAAAAGAGCGAGTATCAATGGAGGGTTACTCGTGTGGGCGATCTCTTCTTGAACTGATGCTCTGGACTGGTGGCGCTTTCCCTGAGGATAACCACCAGCGGGTTTACTGGCTCAGTGGCGGTCCCGGGATCGGAAAGTCTTCTATCGCATACCAGCTCTGCACGGTCCTTGACTCGGCAGCACACTCTGCCCTTGGAGGCTCGTTCTTCTTTGTCAGAGGTGGCGGCGACCTCGCTTCTTCCCGACTCTTTTTCCCTACTCTTGCACACCAACTCGCTCAGCTCCAGCCACAACTCCGCTCTCGTATCTCAGAAGGAATCCAAGAGCTTCTAAACGAGGTATCATAATCGCTACAAGAGTACGCTTTCAACTCTTTTGCAAACGACACTCCCTGGTTCTGGCGCTGTCCCACTCCCTCCTCACAGAGGACGTCCTCGTCGTCGACCGGTCCGACTAATGTCAGGACCGCGATATCGACCAAGATACTGAGACTCTGCTCCAGCTCATGCGAAGATTCCCTTGGCTGCTCGTTTTTTTTTTCTTCTCCGTCCTTGATCCTCGACATTGCACCGACGCTCGCAATACGCGGTGGTTGCGTCTACATCGGTATTTGAATGATACTATCGAGGATGGGAGGGGCGAACGTCGAACGTTACCTGTCGAGCACCCGTGCCCAAGATCCACTGATTGGCGAATATTTTCTGCAGCATCCAGGACTTGTCTCCAATGCTCGTAGAGCGTCAGGTGGACTCTTCATATATGCTCGCGTGGTCACCCAATTCTTAAACACGCTCGACAATCACCCGCAAAGAGCAGTGTTTGACACTATTGCTCGTGCTCAAAGGCGAATCCAGGCATGTCGTCTCTCGACTGCTGTATCTCCCCATATTCTCCAGTCTGCCTTTCCTTCAGACCGGTACTCAGGCGGATGCAATTCGGAGCCCCGCTCTGAAGAGACTTCGGATTATTTTGGGTGTTGATCGCCTTCTGGCCTCAGGCGATGCGAAAGGGTATTCCACCCCCATCACGTCGCAGCCTTTAACCTTTCTCCACTCTCACCATCTCGCTCCGCGGACACCCGTTTCTCGGTCGTTTGATCGACTCCGATACCCATTCTTTCCTCCGCACTGACGCTCGTGGCAATTTGTATCGTGCTATGCAATGTGTATCCATTGCATGCATCTATAGCGGAGTTTCTCTGTGATAGACGAAGATGCACAAGTCAGATTTATCAAGTTCATAAAAACCGACTGGGGTATCCACGCGCTCTTGGCGTTATTTCGTCTGCACTCCTTCGAACGGTTGGAACATTAGCTGCAAAATCATTCAGCAAAACCACAAAATCTAAAACAAACAATGTCCACGAGAACTATTACTACAAGACCACCTCGCTACTATATAACAGCATGCTGAATGAAGACGGCGTAATTGCCGTCTTGCAAGGTCTATTTTCCCGACTTGATTGCATAGACCCAGGATACCCAAATGCTATTCAAGACCTAGCTGGGAGAGTTTGTGAATTTTTGTGACATCGCCGCTGCATGGAAGGATCAAGGCTGCTCAACTTCTCAACGGGTCGGACATTTTGATTGATATGATACAGTGGAATGTGTTTATGAAACGTTTGACGGAATGCGCAACACAGGAATTCCGGGGCTAGGCTTAAAACTCCAAGTGGGGATATTGATATTCGCGAACCCGAGGTACGATTTACGCCTATGCTTCGGTGCATGTGCTGACATTTTTTTCGTGTGTATTCTACAGACAATCGAAAGTTATTTCTCGTGTTTGGCCGGGACTCACTCGCTATGTGGTGGCGGGCCAGGTTTTCCGGCGAGGTCTGGCCTAATCTAATCAGGAAACCGTCAGATATTCTCAAAGCTGGGCGCTCATGGTATCCTCCGGGTGTTTCGGGAAGGATCCGGACGAGGTCAAGATCTATTGCAAGTACTATGATGCTATTTATCAGGACCTTGTGCGAAAGATTGCGAAGGAGGGCGTGGAGGAATTTTGGTATCGGCGCCTGTGATTTGGTCGACCAGATACAAATCCAGCACCATCATATTGATGTTCCGCCTAGTTGATATATATACCCTGCGATCTTGCCTCCTGAATACAAATCAAGTCCGATATGCGTTACGAAGCGTGAGAGAACTGCATTTTCGTCCGGTGTGAGTATGATATGGCCCATAGAGAACCACAGCGCGGGCCACAGAGGACCCTGCACTACACTAGGATGTCGACATCTCTCATCCGATATATCCAGAAGCGTCCACCCGAGATGGCTTAGACGTTTGAGGTACTACACATGTGATTGCACTTAGGGCCATCGTGCGCAAACATGGTGCTGAGCGTGAAGCGATAATGCATTGCGGCCGTGTAGAGCGCAAACAGCACGCAAAACGTGTGAGAATTCCCTTACGGGGCAAGCGTGTCAGTGTCATTGTGCTGAATTCAGAGGGAGAGGAGACCTACTGCCTGTATGCCTTGATTATCGTGGGTAATTCGTTGCCAATCGCGCCAGGTTCGACGTTCTCGTGGTCGAAAGCCGCCGAACAGACGTACTAGTTCAGCAGCGCGATTCCTACGCGCATCCCCGCCTGATTGTAAAAAATTGTGAGACGCAAGCGGTAAACCGAAAACTAGACTCACCGGACTCAGAGAAGGGTCTGAAGACTCCACAGCTTCGACGAGCATAAGGATCTCAAAAGAGAGAGCCTGGCGCGCGCCGCAGCGATGTGTGCGAGGTGTCCCTGCGCCGCGCGAATGTTTTTTCATGTGTTTGTAGATCCGACAGTCACTTCACCCCTGCTTGAGCCCGCTCAACAACACCATGCAAGGACGTCGCATCCCCGGACCCGGAGCTTGTGGTATCATGGCGCGGGGTGAGCTGTAGTCCGGGGCACATGGCACCCGGGCAGCCTCGCGCCGTTTTCCAAGCCGCTCCTCTAAGACGGCGTAAGAAGTCTTGCGGCACCCACACCAAACATGTTTGAAGGTCCAATTCGTCCCGGGACGAAGTACCGTCAGCGTGATTGGCGTTCCATGTGCCGGACGATGGACGCGAGAAGCCTCGGGGAGGGGGTCCTGAGGTGATAACCCACGAGGGGGCCAAGAGCAGTGGGTCCCACGTTCGAGGTGCGATTCCGTTTGCTGTTTGAACGTCACCGTTTGCATCCAGCAAGATATTTAGACGTTCTACGTTGTTGACTCCTTGTGAGGCTTCTACTTGTACGAGGCAAGCCCCAAAGCAGCTGTTTTCTAACGCCAGTCTGAGACGTGCGTCATGGAAGGTCAGAGGACAAGAAGACACAAAGGGTGAACAAACAGACCGCGCACCCAACCAAAAACGCGCACCTGGCCGATATCGGCATCCCAAAGCCCTACAGATTCAAGTTGCGGCTTGTCCCGGAGCCATGAGTTAGTACTCGGGAGTTTCGACCATGTCTATATGCGTCTCTAGCGGTGAACACAGCAGTAAAGAAAAAAATGGGACAAACCGTACGCTACACCCGTGGGGCCATCTCTGAACCCGCGGCCCAGACAAACTCTCACACAAAGACAAAATGAGCAAAAGCCGTCAAATAGCGTACACACCCCATTGGACCTGCGTTTTTTCCTGCACGTCATCGCCCCCGCCATTATCATCCGGAAGCACCTGTAGCTGCGCTCAGCGTGCAAACGCAGACGCTGAATCGAAGAGGGCGGGAGCTACTGCAGTGGTCGGGTGTTTCCCGCGACCAAAGCCCAAGATTTCCGCGGCGGAGCCCAGGTTCGTTTCGTTCGTCGTGGCTGCGTTGCCCCTCCGAGTCCGAGAAGTATCAGTGGTTTTGCTGGCTGGGAAGACAGGGCTGCGTTCCGTCCGCTCGTTCGTTTGTTCGTTGGAACGCGACGGCTGCACGCGAGAAACTTAAAACGTATCAACTATGGCGTCGTGCGACGAAGAGAGTCGAGCGGACTCAAGACGTATAGCTCGTACCCGGCGCGTGACGAAGACGAACGTGAGATAGGCACCATGGGCGGAAGAAGAAAGAGAAAAAACCCGATCACCCGGCGCACAAGGCGCAGAGCGCATCAATTGATTGCGCCACCCGTCTCAATATTCGAGCCACGCCGCGCGCTTGGAGTTCAAGGCTTTCGCCATCACGACGCTCTTCCTGGCCCAAGTGTCACAACATCCCAGACATTGCACCGAGTCCACCCGTCATCGAATGCGCCTAGCGCGAGCCGAGCCTGAAGCCATGTACGGCGCTCCGCACTCAACCTCAGATAGCAGCAGTCGCGAACACTTGATGACGCAGCGCTGCTGCCAGCTGCTTCCCCACAATCGATGGGGCGCAGAAGCGCACATATCGGCGGGGGCGATTGTATTTATAAAGGCCTCGATCCGGGGGACGGGTGGCTTTATTGCGTGGGAGCACACCGTCCACTTGCGACACGTGTAGGGCGCGCGACGTGCAGACACGCCTTTTCCTCGCCGCCGCCGGTCGCAAAAGTCATGATGTGAAACACAAACAAAGTCGACAAACGCTCAGGCTGAATGTTTTGATTTTGCAAGCTGTGATTGCATGACTACTGCTCGTCAGACATCTACGCTTAATTACAGGCCCTCGGTCGGCGCCTGTGAACACGGAGTTTCGAGACATCCTCAAGATCATATCGTATACACTGCACAATGTAAGTACGCGTGAATCGTGAATTTTTTTTGAAATATGATATCTGACTTCTAAAGATAAATGACATATGAAAAAAACGCGACGCGGGCGCGCCTCTTCATCGTGTTTGTAGGCGACCTTCCCGCTTCGGTCCACACGATCTTGCACCCCCAACCCTCCCCGTTCCTCTGCTCACAAACTCTCTTATTCAATTTTTTGCGTCACTATACGCCATGCTCTCCGAACATCGCCGTGAGATTATCGTCGATGCCAGCCTTGATCATGCGGGGGGCCCATCCTCGAGCTCACCGAGAGCGCGCTAAAACAGTTTGCGCCGCTCCCGGGTCTGTCGCTTATAGCGAAGGGCTTAAACACGTCTTTGAAAGAGTCCAGGTACGCCCTACCACATCTGTATACCAGATATGTCTCGCTGATCGCTGTTGACGACGTATAGGCTGCACGGGTAAATGACAAGGCTCGCAACGAATTTTTCATCAAAGCGGCTCTATTGGTCAGAACACTCGAGGAAATGATCAAGGAAATTAAGGACGTCGAAGAAGAGTATACGGACGAAGCAGGAAAAGCAACGTCTTCCGACCCTATAAACTCCTCCGATCTCCGAGTGCGTTTGGACGCACTCTCAAGGTTGCTTTCTTCGGGTTGAAAGCTCTACATGTGATCTTGACCTAAATTGAATAGTGCTATCGTGGACATCAGGGAGCGCAGCGTCATGTTCAAGGGGCGGCAAAGGCTTTTCAGGAGCGTGTAAGGGGTGGTTTTTTTGCGGAACGGAACAAGGAACTCCTGGAGGATATGGACAGGGCATTGGCGGATGCGCTCAACATGTTTCGGGTATGCTGCACGCTATTGCAAGTGTGGTGAGGCTTCTCTCACAAAGTTCAATTTAGTTTCGCGTGGAGAAGTGGCCATTGAAACCATTGTGAAAGATATCGTCCAAGCCACGAGGGTGAGTGAGTTCGACAGCCCACGATGCCGAAAATCCCCCACGGGTCTCAAGCGACATGGATATAGATTATTCAGAAGGAACTGGAGGAAGCAGCCACCGCTAGGAAGGAGACGGGTACGTATATCTCCTGCTGTTTTACGAGCTATAGATTCAATTGTGTGAGTGTATGCGATAGAACGACAGCAAAATTATCGACTCTATGCCACATGGCTGCTGCCGGCTATCGCGCTCTGTGGCCGACCTGAAGAGCGAGTTCATGGAGGGCACGCGCGAAGAGCTCTTCAAGGAACTGATGCTCTGGACCACCGGCACCTTCCCCGAACATGAACCCAAGCAGGTCTACTGGCTCAGCGGAGGCCCCGGTGTGGGGAAATCTTCTATCACGTATCAACTCTGCAATATCCTCGACTCGACAGGTGCTCTTGGGTGGCGTCGTTCTTCTTTGTCAGAGGTGGTGGCAACCTCGCTTCTTCCCGACTCTTTTTTCCCACCCTCGCACACCAATTGCTCACTCGCAGTCGCACTTGCGCCCTCTTGTCGTGGAAGGAGTGCGGGAACATTGCAAAAAGAGGTACCAATCAGCTTCTACAGTTTTTGCGTTTGAAGATCTTCTGCAAAAACACCCCCTGGTACAATCCATTCCACCACTTCAGCCGCAGCGGATCCTCTTGGCTGTTGATGGCCTCGACGAATGTCAGGATCGCAACGATGTGCCTACGATCCTGAAATACCTGCTGGAGCTTGTCGTAAAGATCCCCTGGCTACTCATTTTCATTGCTTCTCGTCCCGACCCCAACATATGCAAAACCGACACTCTCCAATCATCCGCATGTCTATCACCTAAACTTGAACGACACGATTGAAAAATGGGGTGGTGACGTCGAACTTTACCTTCGGAAAACTGTGCCCGCGATTCCGGATATGGCAACTACATTCTACGTAATCCGGACTTACTCACAAGACTTGTAGAGCACGCAGGAGGACTATTCATCTATGCTCGCGTGGTCGTGGTGCAATTCCTAGACACGTTTCACGACCATCCAGAGGAGCAGTTCAAGCGACTACTCCGCAACTCAAATCCCAAGGTGTCAACTCTTGACGCACTATACCTCCAAGTTCTTGAGTCGGCATTTCCTTCTCACGAATACTCGGAGGCTGATGTGGAGCCACGCTTGAAGAGACTCCAGACTATCTTGGGCGTAATTGCGTTCTGGCCTGCTATGATGACGAAAGGCATCCTACCTCAACATATCTCGGCTTTCTACCACTCCCAACCTCTCACTTGATGACACAATTCAAGCATTCGACCTACTCCGATCTTTCTTCCGAACAGACCCGCACAGTGGCAGGATTTCTGCTCTGCACGCCTCTATCTCCGAATTTCTCTGTGATGAACGGCGGTGCATAAAACCCGATTTATCAAGTCCATCATACCGACTGGTTCATTCACGCTGTCTTCACACTTTTTCAGGCATATACGTTCGAGGGTTGGAATAGCTGCTGCGAAGCTATCCGGCAAACCAAGAGCTCTGGAACAATATATTACGATTATTACATGGATCTTCCAAGAATTTTGGCAGGCGATGGTCTATCATCCTAGTCCAGAAGTGTTTCGGCAACAGTTGTTTTGCAACTGCATCGTACGCACCCAAATGCCGTTCAAGACCTAGCAGAAAAATTTTCGACCTTTGCGATGTCACCGCTGCACGGAAGAATCAGCGGTTTGCCGGATCTACATAGGTTTTCGGACACAATGTTTTTTCTTCCTTTTAGAGGAACTCTCTTTGAATGCGGATGCAGTGCTGGTACGGGATTTTCGGGCCAGGCTTCAATCTTCAAGCGGAGATTTTGAGAAAATGGAAGATGAAGTATAATCCATACGCATCTCCTGGATCACTATGTATTGACATTTTCATGCGTATTTTGCAGGGGGCTCAAACGTATATGGTGGGTCTTTAAAAACAATGCTGTGTGGGTGGCGAAAACAAGTCGCTGACCTGGAGAAGGTAAAGAATCCATTCGCTTCATCCTCTGCTCATGAAATCGGCACCGGCGGGTACGGGATAGCCGTCGGAGCAAGATCTGGGGACGATTGGCAAGCGCTATGATTGCTTCCAATGAGGAACTTGCCCGAAAGATTGAACAGGAGGGTGTGGAGAAGTTTTGGTATTGGCCGAAAAAAGGTTGAAACGAGTATGACTTCGAGCCCGCCTATAGTTACATCTTGTACATCCTCATGCAGTTTTTTCCGAGGATACATACAAACCCCGGTATACATGAAGTGGCAGAGTGCGGATGGTCCAGAATTACTCATCGCATACTGCAGAAAAACCACAGCCCGCCCTTCGGTGCGCGGGGAGCCTTGAACTAGGACGTCCGCGAGTCTCATAGCATAGCATAGAGAGCTCTATCTATCCGGCATCTTTTCGACTCGTCGATACACCGCTCAGATTAGAGTTAGTCAGTGGGAATGAGGCGACGGATGGTCGTTGCAAGACATAATTTCTGGCGAATGCTCTGTGAGGACCTGTGCGCACGAAAGCCTCTAAGTAGGCCCAACACCGCCAGGTGTGGATATGCGGGACAGGAAGATGGCGTTCATTCGCTGCAGTTCTATGCGCATTCACAGCTGGGTATAAACGTGTAAGACAAGCTCCCAAGTTTCAAGAACCAACTGCCAGGAATGGAGATGAGTGTCTACGAAAAGGAGTTACTTACTAAGTGCAGTCTCGCGACACTGCGACGACTCGCAACGTAACCCACTGTTCTCAGAGCTGTCATTATGTCGTTGGGAACATAGACCGGGATGTCGAATCGACCTTCAAGACGCGTGCCGTATGATATTAGAGCGCGACGTGATGATGTTCGACCGAGACGAGCCTCAGATCACGCGAAGCGACATGGGGGGGGGGGATAAGATCGTGCTGGTCAGTCCTCGCGCTGGTCTGAACGTAGCCACTCAGGCATGGGGCTCTTGAAAATTGGCGGCTCTAACGAACAACTATGCCCTGGGTCTTGCGTGGATACAGAAGGTAGAGGCCCAGGAATCACGATGCCGTCAGGCGTGAGGCGACGAGTCGCGCTGCGCGGAAGTGTCCGCTCCCCGAAGGCGGGATAGGACCAGAGGACTGTGGAAAGAGAGAGTACGCTTTTGAATGAAGGATCATTTGTGCGCGAGAGAGGCGGGTAAGGTATATATGGCGATCCCCTATCCAGTGTGGCAAACTGGAGCGAGTTCAGTTTCGAACTAAGGGCTCGCAGTTGCCACTAGCGGATGTGGGCCATTTCTGGCTCGACCGATTCATGAATAAATTTGTGTGACTAATAATAAGTATTTGCGGTGTTTGTTAAACGGTGCTCACCATGGTGTTCTATCGGGCGGGCTAGCGCTTCTCGCCGAGCTGCGCTCGGCTCGTCGCGCGCTGGTACAATGACCGCTTCCCTCAATTACCATATAAGGTCTGTCTTGGAGACTACGCTGCTACGTCAACGGAACACGCCAGTTTGCCAGTGCACCTAAATAAGTAATCAAATCACAAAATGGTGTAATAGTTTATATAGAATAGAGCATAAAAATAATGTTGATGATATCTACTATAACACTCACACTGAGTACTCTACAACCGGGCGCGCTTCTCGCCGAGCATGCGCTCGGCTCGTGCGCGCAAAGCGCGCCGATACGTGAATAGGCGGGTGTGGGCTAATTACTGGCTCAACGAATTCATGAATGATATTCTATAAATCTATTCCTGCACACGCTCAATGACTGACATGCTTACCGGTAATTCACCAGGGTGAGCGATCCGCGAGGAGCAGGCTCGGAGGAAACCCCGGCCCTTGCCGCGCTTCGAGTTCCAAGTCCGAAGCGCCCAGGACTCCTGTGCTGCTCGCGCTCCCCATCCTCCGCCGTCGTTCACCGAGAACGGCGGCTCCTGCCACCCTTGTCTTCACGCGGAGATCTCCTCTGAAGTCTTCTGAACCCCTGTCTTCCTTCCTTTATCAGCTCTATTGTCACCTTCGCCGCTCCTTGCCGTTCAATACGCGCACCAACGACCTCGCCCTCAACAGCCGTATTTCTTCAAGCACGTGCGATATTGGCAGCCGAAGAAGGTCGCAGGAGGCTGGAAAGGTGTGCATGGCACACTTTCCAGCCTAGAGATGGATACAAACGAGCGTGAGAGCTCGTTGGACTTGGTACCAGGTGCGTCACTGGTTCTCTAGCGCACACACCAGACTGAACTCGCAGCGACCGCGCCCTCAGCTCCGCGATGCACATGCCCTCCATGAGTGCGTGTATTCTCGGAAAAGGTAAGTGATTATCCGTTCCACATTTGATGTCCGCCGCCGCGAGCCTGCGAGCTCGACGGCCTACGGTGCGTCCCCTCCCCTGCTACTCCACTATTGCCTCGTTCAAAGGCCCCTCCCATGTGTAGAAGCGCACCCCGAAAACACCTGGGAATGAATACGGGTCATCTTACTATTCGAATATCCCAGATGCGTCAACGCGCCGCTAACCACCGCTTGGTCGTGCATACAGGCCACGGGTTTGCGCACAGCGCGCTCACCGACCACTTTGTGGTCGTGTATCCATGCCGGAGTTTCATGCATATAGGCCGCGCGGTCCTCGCTAGGACACGAGCGTGCGCACGGTGTGCATAGCACCACTCCGCGAGGACACCTATGCGATTGGAGGACAGCACACTATACGCCAACGACAACCTGACGAGGACGACCAAGGACACAACAAGGACATCACAGCAACGACGGCCACGACGCGGCATGTATATCTGCAATGAAACGAGGCCAACGAAAGGAATCTCGGCCAAAATGTGACGGGCACGACGAGGCCGACCACGGCGTTAGTGGCCTCGACCGCGCGATCGGTCACCGTATGATGCGCACGATGCATGTGCTCATGACACGACGTGCATCACACGGCACAAACAGTCTCGGCGCGATGCAAACAACACGACCGGGACATCCACCGTCCACGGCGCATTTGCTACAATGCGACGGCCACAACGTGACGAAGACGGCACCGCGAGGGGACTGCCGCGACTAGGCTGACACGGCGCGACAAGGCCGAGTCACAATGCGCTGAGGCCGACCACGACCGTGCACAAACATAATGCAATGTGGCCGGCACAGACAGCACGGCGAGATGAGCTACAATGCGGACAGCCGCACGCTACGTGGGCGGCACGTTGAGGACAACCACAGTGGGGACGGCAAAGGTATAACAAGGACAACCTCTACAGGGACAAACACAATGGGGAGAGGCCCGACCGCAACGAGGATGGCCACGGCGTGACACAGGGCTGCACACGGCGCGACATGACGACCACAACAACAACCATCTGCACACACCAGCTGTGTGCCACATGGACTTCACGAGACTCACAACTAACACCTCTGATAAAAACACAGGTGTGCTTGAAGAGTGGTCAGTGCTATTCTTCCTTTAGCATCTGGAGAATCCTCAAACACGGATTAGCACGAATTAATGAAGATTCCCCTTACATGCTGTATACCTGGAACAACCAGATGGCTAATGATTCTAAATCACTAATTCATTAATTCACTACTATTTGCATACTTTTTCATGACTTATTGGGGGCTAATCAAATAATCTACTTGCTACTATCTTTTTTTGATCTTAATCAGTTTTAATTTGAGCCTTTCATTGCTGTAATGGACTTTTTAGCCTATTTTCTAGCTTATTAGTACATTATAGCTGGCTTCCACATGATTAAATCATTTCCCTACTATTTCTATGCTTATATATGGCTTTTGAGAGCTTTACTCAGGGTTAAAACCTCCTTTTTACACTTTTCCCAAACTCAACTACTATTGCATTAATTGGCTGTCAAGAATTTATTGAGGGGTTTATTATAGAATAATATGGAATACATTTGCTAATGCACTTTCAACAGATTATCTAGCTGTTTACAACCCACTTATGCTACATTATATTGTTATTCCATATACTTGCAAGAAACTATCAATTTGCTGCACCTTTAATAATTCATGAATCATTAGTCTGCTTACTGATTAAGTCCCTTTTGTCCAGCTTCTATACATGTATTTAGTGCCTAAATGATAGGACAGAACTGTCTCAATAAATTGTCAGTATGCAGCATGACCACACAGCTATGATGGGAATGCTTTTAAGCCTTGACATTGCCAGAAAGCAATGATTACAAAATGATTGAATAAAATAGACATGTCCCTGTACAGTACTCTGTGTGTAAACAGAGGCCAGAGCTGTTTATGGAGTTAGTACAACAAATCATTTTACCAAGATCTTGTAATGTGGAGGTGAGAACATGAATAAAGCAGCAAATTCAAGCCAGCATTTGGCCAACATTGCTCGAAAATGCACCGAGTATTTGGGCGCTTGTGCTGCAGTCGCGCTGGTAACAAAATTGTCGTCAGTGGTTTGTCAAGGTCGTCCCCCGGATTTTACTCACTGTTGCTTGTCCAGTTTATGTCGCGTTCTGCCCACACCGTGTCCTTTCGGATCCCTACGAAGTCTTTCGAAGCGTTGACGCGTCGTTTCTGTCCGGTCGGCTGCCCAAGCGCCGGGACTCGCCGCGCGTCGACTCCAAGGTCGAAGCGCCCGGTTCGACTTCACTCTGCCACCACCGGGACGTCGTTTGCAAGCACGACGGCCGTTCCTCGCTCGCACATGGGGTCTCTTACGAGACTCCTGATGGACTCCTTTCTCCCCCCACTCCCCCACTCTCCTCCAACCGCGCGCCGCCACACTCTGAACACCGCCGTGCGCCCCCGACTTGCGCACAGCCACCGGACCGACGAGCCCTACCAAAGGGATCGAAGACCCAGCGACGACAGACAACGCTCCAAGAGCGTGGAGGACGACCGGGGGAGGTGTGCCCGGCGCACGAACCGGTCTCCTGCGGGACGAGTGTGAGCCTGCGGGCTCCGCGGCAGTCGGTGAGTAACTCAGTAGCATTCCGAGGAGTACAGAGCCATCTAACGACTCTGTCGCGCACCGTTTCGTACGTGCGCGACAAACACTGCACGGTTGGTGAGTCCCCCCGTTCTTCTTTTCGACGCCCCCACCTCCGTCCCTCTCGATGCCCTGGCCCCTGCCCTCGTAAGGCCTCCGCCGCCCTCCATGGTGCCCTACCCGGCTTCGGCCCTCGTCAACGTTCGCGGGGCCTCCCGCCCCTTGGCGATGCCCAGGCCCCACGCCTCCTCCACGCACGCGCCCCTGCCCCTTCCTAGTGTGCTGGCCCTACGCACCGGCCCTCGCCGTTCTTGATGCTCCGGCCCCGACTCACTCGAAGCACTCCCGCAAGCACGCGCACACGCGTTTTTCGATGGACACGCACACGCGCACGCCCTTTATGCGCGCGTCCGTCCACCCTCGTCTTCTCACGTACGCCCCGGCCCCCTCCCTCGATGCTCGCGGCTTTCTCGATGCCCACATCCGTGCCCTGCCCACGACCGCGTCCGCATTCTTGGTCGCCACCCTCTTCGACACTATCATCCACGTCCGCACGTGCCCTGCCCACGACACTTCGCCCGCGCCTCGCGGTTCATTTCCTTTTCAGCGCACCCGCCTCGGCCCTCGTCCGCCCCAGCGCCTCGCCCCTGTGGCCCGTGTGTCCACCCTACCTTGGCCCCCGCACTACGCTCCACTAGTCGTTTTCCAACTCAAGACACAACCGAGGCCAACGCAAGACACAACCGAGGCCAATGCAAGACATGACCGAGGGCATTCCTAAGCCCAAGAAATCCACTCCGCCCGTCCCCTCCCCGTCGGAACGAGCCCGAAAGCGCCACGCGGTCGCGCGTTCGCCACCCATGCGAACATCCGACTACACGCATCGCGGCAGCCGTCACCACCACGCGGCCATGGTCGCAACTCGGTGAGTGCGTCTTCACTGGGAAAAAAAAAAAAAAAAGCAGGCACACATCCCCATGCTCATGTTAGTATACACGGTCCGACCGCAATGGTGGGCCCCTGTTACTGCACTCAAAACCAATGTCAGATTGGGTGCACACATCTCACATCTCATTGGAAGGGTATGAATGGTTTCTTATGTTGTGTACATGTATTCTACCACATGTAATATGTATTTAGCACAATGCAAATGATGATATATGCCTTCTAAACATATCAGAGAGCATGCTGGAGGTGTAGGCTATGCTAATACCTATTATATGCAAGTATATAACACTCTGAAAAGTGTGAATTAGTTGAAAAAACACTTAGGTGTATATTAGCCTCATATTAACCTCAGAGTACCAAATTAACAGAATAGTCTTCAGAAAGTGCCAAAAAAAGTGACCGATTAGTTGAAAAAACCACTTAGCTGTGTATTAGCCTCAGAGTACCAAATTAACAGAATAGTCTGCAGAAAGTGCCAAAAAAGTGACCAATTAGTGAGCTGATAGTGTCAAATTAATGGTCAACCTATGTCATTTGGGACACGATTTCCAGAGGTATTAACACAGTTTTCACTAATTCACTATTCTATATCATGGATTTATACTATGTGGGTGTGGGTGGATTAGTATTTGAAGGTTCCCCAGATGCAAGACCATATACATGCATTAGGTGTGGCATCCTACACTAGCTCAGCTTGTCGGATTCCTTTTGTGTAGTAGATAGTTTATACCTAAATGCATTTTTTACCCTAACTCTCCATTACCATGTGAGATTTGTGAAGAGACCAAATAGTTAAAATGCATGCAGTTGACTAACAGAACAATACAACGAACAAAAGCTCCTAGTCGAGACACCGTGCAGTCCTCCGAAAGCGGAAGCGGATCAAGCGATCAAAACCGTTGTGGCGCACGGAGAACGCCGAAACTCGACAGCGTGGCGGAAACATGGACTGCATTGGCATCAATTAGCAATGTTAACAGTAACATAGAGATTTTAATATAACATCTTTGACTAGGAAAATTGTTTCAGACATCCATAAACACCCACTAACCGTGAGTAGTATGTGATTTGCAAGGTAAGGCAGCAGACAGACGGGCGCTAATTTCGGGAACAAAAGTTCGTCAAAGTTTGTGTGAGCTGCAGGAGTTGAAAATATCGGGCGCTTAGCGTGACGACTTGAGCGGGGGGTAGTTTCAGGGGTCTGCATAGTTAGTAGCAATATTCAGAAGCCAGATTCATGTATGACAATGTCAGAAAATCGGACAAGTTTTGATTCAAATTTGTATTGGAAACCCTAGGGTTAAGGTTGGCAGACGCCCAAGAGACGCTCAATTTTGAATCGAACGGTAACAAAATTCACACTTTCCCACGCTTACTACGAAATTTTGGGTTAGGAAGAGAACCCCAATACACAGCAAACCCAAACACGCATTGGAAACGATTTATTATTCATATAAATCGTAATTCAGCAATCGTTTTAGGTCCGCTTACGACGTATCGGAGCACACACGAGCCGAGTGCAGCTCGATGACGTGCGCGCCCAACAGAGCACCGAGGAGCGACATTTGACAAATAATACATCTCAAGTCACATAAAAATAGTCACATGGCCCATCACCCGCTACTAGTGCCAATAAGGGGAAAGCGGGAGCTTCCGTTCCCTAACAATACCAAACATCCTTAACCAGACTCGAAATCGAGCGACAAACTTTCATCTGACTTTCATACCCATCCCCACGTAGAGCTCGGGTCTCTTCGATCGCAAGAGGTGCAGTGCTACTAAACCCCAAGTCCGTATTCAACTTATGCCAAGGCCTGGCGAGAATCACAAGCCCTATTATAATTCGAACACTGAGTCCTTGTTCTAAGACGCGCTGCCCGAAGCACTGCGTCGCCATCTTTCCCGTCTCCTGATGAGAACGCTCAAGCTCAGACACATGTTTGGTGAGTTTTTGTGTGGTGAGTGGTATTGAGGTGTCGTGTAATCGCTGTGAGCTGATCTGAGTCGATGCCGTGCGGCATCGTGTCGTGGACTGTTGTAGGCAGAACCGTCTTATTGGTAGACAAGGGGGGGGCTCTGATGTGAGGTAGTATCTATTTATATTGGACCCTATTTGCTCACGTTGACTAGGTGGGGCAAAATCAATGTCGAGGAGATCTCGGAAATCGCCTGGAACGACGAAGACCCGCGCGAACCTCGTGCTGCCCGAAGCTCACGGTGCGAGACATGTTCGATTATGGGCTCGCAGGTCAAAGATACACCTGGACTCTTTATTTTATGTAGGGAGAAGGGAAGCGACGTCCGTAGCACGTGCCACGGCAGCAGCTTCTACACACTGTCTGCCGCGGCGGGGGCTGGACGATGGCTCTTCCATCACTCACTGCGCGATCCCCTCGCGTGCTGATCAATGAGGTCAGTCGACACCGGCTTCCATGAATGCACCTTCTATTTATACAACGCGCTGGCCGCAGGTGTCCGAGCAACGTTTTGCAGTGTGACCATCGCGGGGGATGCTATGGATGCCGTCCTGTGGGTGCACTGGATGTGTTTCGAAGCCTGATGGCATCTGGAACCCTCACGTGAGATTGTCTTCCTGACGATGAATTGCGTGTCCAACGCGCTACCCAGCCGCCGGCATGCGTGTAGGTGTGGGCTGTGTTTCTCCTGACGCGTCGAGGGCATATGAGACGTGGACGAGATGCCCGCGTACTGGTCGAGAACGCGACGCGCACGCTCGCCGCGGCGCGGACTGAGACGCTAGCTATCGTGACGAATTTGTTCACGGCCCTCAGCGGCGCGTCGGCCGCCGCGTATTTAATGCTCGTTCTATTGCTCGCCACGGCATGTGACGCGCCGCACCTTCTATCGCGCATACCTGTATCGTACCGACCGTCTATACCGCATTCAAACGACGCGCGAATGCCAACGATGACGCACCGTTATTCTCGCGCACGTTGTTGCCCGCACGGGCGGCTGCGCACGCCTCCTTGCTTCCCCACCACCAAGACTGACCAGCTGACCGGGCGCATGCCCAAAAGACGAGGCCCCCGCGAAGCGAGCCCCGCGCGCCGGGACATCGACGGGCCCCGTGTGCTGCAAAGGTGCGTATTTCAAACGCCGCCGGGCCCGCGCCAGGGGGGGGCTTGGTTGTGCGTGTGTTAGGTGTGTTGTCTCACCATGTGCGTGGCACGATGCACGAGCGCGCATCCTCGCCGTCCCTCCTCTTCTTCGCCGCAGCGCGCCTGACTCGCGTGCGGGTCGCGCGTCTCAGCCTTCTCCCATGTCTCGCGTATCAGCCTCATGTTCCCCCCGTGCGACCGCCTCTACACACCAACAGCACCGCCAACGCGGGCGCGGCGGCGATGCGCATCTCGACGTACAACCTCCGCTACGACTCGATGGGCCTGATAATATCACGGTTTGCGCTCAGACGCTCGGACCCGGCGCTGCCCGACCCGCTCGCGGTGCCGGCGTACGGCGTACCTCGCGAAGAGCGGCGAGCAGTCCGTGGGAGCGCGCGCAAAAAGGATCAAGGTCGCCGGAGCATCTCATCAGCGAGGGGCAGGGGGTCATTGCCAGTGCCGTGGTTCCATGTCTCTGTGTTTTGGCAGTCAGTGGGTGCCCCCAGGTGCATGAGGAGGGGGTAGGGTTTCCAGGAGGGCTTGGTGCGCCAGGTGGCTCCCGATCTGCAGGAGCTGTTGGGCGACGATTGGGCGTGGGTGAGTTTATGCGTTACACTTTGATCGACGTCACTGTGACTGAACCATCGCAGATCGGCGTCGGACGCGACGACGGAAAGACCGCGGGCGAGTTCAGCCCGATTTTCTACAAGAAGTACGCATGCCGTCAGTACCAAACCCCCACCACTGACACCGCCCAGATCGGCCATCGAGCTCCGCTCCTGGGACACATTCTGGCAAATCCTCTCGTACGCGCTCCCTCCCCCTCTCTCCTTCCCCACTAACACACCCCCCAGCAACACCCCCCTTCGACGTCCTCCCGCTTCCCAGGCGCCGGCTCCCTGCGCATCTGCACGGCGGCACGCTTTTCAGCACAAAAAGGGCCCCCACCCCATAAACTTCTCCTTATTGAACACACACCTCGACGACCAAAGCGACGCCCAGCGCCGGCTCGGCGGCGCCTCTCTGATCCTCTACCCGCGCGAAATACGAGGCCTGGCTCTCGCGCGGCGGGCCCGTGCTGCTCACGGGGGACTTCAACAGCCCGAGCACGGGGCGTCGGACAGCGGGGTCGTATAATGCCCATCACGACGGGCGTGCTGCCTGCCCGAGGCGCTTGAACGCGACGTTTGCGGCAAAGTACGCGACGCCGAAGGGGAACACCCAGACTTTGTTATGAAAGATCTGAAGGGGCAGGCGCCGCGGTTCGCCGTGGGGGGAAACTTTGCGACGTACACACGGCTTTGGGGATCCGGATGACCCGTCGGTGTGGACGCGGATTGATTTTGTGTTTGGGGGGAACAACGGGAAGTGGTGAGTGTGTTTTTTGTTGTGGGGTTGTGTGAGGAGGCTCATGAGAGGTAGGACGGCGGAAGCGTTCAAGGTCGGCACGTCGCTTACGGACGACGGGCACGCTTGCGAGTGACCATCGGCCGGCTCTTTGCGGACATTACGACCTCGAGGTGAAGCGTCAGCCTGGGAATGGATTGTGTAGAATACGCGTGTACAACAACAACGGATGTGTGTGCGTCCACAGTGGAGACAATACACGAAACTAGCATCGAAATTCCGCGGGATATGAGCCTGGTGTTTAACAACATATTCACAAGATAGCCTGTGGTGCGACGCGTTCAAGGTGCGTACGTCGCGGGCGCTCGTTCGAAATGTCGCACAGCGACTGGGGTACTAGTAAGCACTCATCGTACTCATTGGTACGTGCCCGTTCATGACGTGAGAGAAACGAAATATGCACCTTGTGGTTTGCGATACACGAGAACGATCCACGGGTCTTGAAACAATCCACCAGAGATATTCATACATCCACGGTGGCTGGCTCTGCCCACACACAGACAAACAAAACAGTCACGGCCACCCGAGCGAACCATACGAAATAGTTTGTACAACAACAACATAGGGATGTAATTTTTACAACAAACAACATAGAAATGTAGTTCTACAACACAAAAACAGAGAATACAATGCACTAATGTGACACCAGACAACCATGCTTTTACAAAAAAAAAAAAACGGAATACATGCGCTAGACATGTACAACATACACAAATGTGTGCCTTCACGCCAAGTCCAAGTCCCACCAAACGGCCAAACGACACCCGCTAAAAATCCCTTGCACCTCTTCTCTTTCTTTCCTTCTCTCTTTCCTTTCCTTCTTTCTTTCCTTCCTTTCCTTTCCTTCTCCTTTCCTTTCCTTCTCCCTTCCTTTCCTTTCCCTGACAACAAAGTCCGGACCTACCGCCCCTCGCCCAGCGCACCAAACCCCCCAAACGGCGCGCCACCCCCAAACGACAACGGCGAGAGCCGCCCCGAGGCGACGCTCCCTGCCCGCCGTCGGCTCCGCATGCTGCGGCATCATCTGCGCGGGGGTCGGTGCGAGATGTGGATGCGCGTGGAGGGGCTCCGGATAGGGAGGGCGTCGTGGGTGTGTTCGCGGGGGTCTTTGGTGGATGCGCGGGAGGCGCTGCGCGGTGGGTCGTACATGCGCACAGGCAGGGCGTCGTGGGTGTATGCGTCTCGACGGTCTGTGCCGCCGCTGCGGCGAGGTGGAACGCGCGGGAGGGACTCCGCACAGGCAGGGCATCGTGCTGTGCGCGAGGTCGCCGCGGGGAGGCGCTCCGCAGGGGAGGGTCGTAGTCGCGGCGTTCGACGGTGGGTACGTGGCGTCCGTATGTGCGGGAGGTAGACGCGCGGGACGCCGTCCGCACGGGGAGGGCGTCGTAGGTGGGGTCTTTTCCGGCGCTGCGCGAGGTGGAGGCGCGGGACATACTCCGCGGGGGCAAGGAGTGGTCTCTCCTGGCACCGCGGGAGGTAGAGGAGGATTCGCGTGCGTGGTGGGTCGTAGCTCCGCGCCGTCTCCGCGCGAGACGCCGTCCTCACAGGCAGCACGTCCGAACTCGAACTCCGACCCACTCGACACCCACTCGAACCCACCCCGCGCATAACCCCCCTCCCCTCCCCGCGAACTCCCCGCCGCTGGACTCGCTCCGCGGCGGCTCGTACCGCGAGGCCGCCCCCTTGACGCGCTGCGCGGCCCAGGGTCGGGGTAGACTACGCCCTGTGGGAGGGGCGCCTCTGCGTAGGCTCCTCGCGGGGTGTATATCTGTTTCGGGAGCGGCGGAGGGGAGGTAGTCTCGCGGGGGTGTATATCTGTGTTCGGTAGCGGCGGCGGCGAGGGTGTGTACACCCCCTTCGGCGGCGGCGCGCCCTCCTTGGGCGCCGGCGGCGGGAACATACAACGGCGGCGGACTCAACACTTGCACATGATACACCTGCGTCTCCCTGTGGCGGAGGGGACAAACCGCGTCTCCTGCTGCGGCAAATACTGCGGTTCCTGCGACGGAGCAGGCAGCGGCGCGGCCTCTGCGTGCTCCGGACTAAGCAAATGCGGTTCGGCCGTGCTGCGGGCGCTCGCGTGGCTCGCGTCTGTGCTCTGTGGGGCTGTTAGATGGAGAAGGGGAGCGTAGCGGAGGGAGAGGACGCACGGGCGACTCGACTGTTATAGCCGGCACGGACTCTTGGCGCGTTTTGAGCCGGGCGCGGAAGAGGTTTGTGAGCGGGTTGCGCTGCTGCCTTTCTCCTTCTCCTCCTGCTAAGATTAGTTAGTAGTAATAGTGGAGGAATGGGAGAGTGAAAACGCACGGAGAGCGACCCTCCCCGATCGACCCCACTCCGAAATCGCGCTCGTACCGCTGGCGGCGCACGCAGCAAGTCGAACTCGCTGATCGCGTGTGCTCGTGCGGCTCTGCGGGGGAGCGCAGGCTTCCTGTGCCCCTGCGCCTCCTCCTCCACCGCCGGAGTGGCGCAGTGGATGGAGCCCGTAACGCGTAGTCCCGCGACCGCACGGGCACCTCGTTGACGTGAATGCTCGAGGGGGACGTCGTCTAGTGCGGGAGGAGCGGGCGAGAGACGCGAGGGATCCGCGGGGGACGGGGCGATGGGTGTGTGTGGCGCGGGGAGGGGCGCGGTTTCGTGTGGGATGAGTGAGGAGAGGGAGGTTAGGTACGCGTCTTGTGCGGGGGCTCTGAGGGCGGCTGTTCCGAGGGGGCGGGGGGAGAGCACGGGGAGGGGCGGGATGGGCGACCGGGGATGTGCAGCCGGTGGGAGGCGGGGGTGGAGAGGGGCTGCGCGGCGCGCGCGGGGGGAGGTGTGTTTGCGGGCACTGGGGGAGGCTTCGATTATTACGTCGGGGGGATGGGGGCGGAGGCGGGGCGGCGGTAGAGGGGCGGCGGGGGTGGTTCGTCTTCGTCTTCTTCTTCCTCCTCTTGTCGCTCCGGCTACGGATCATCCAGCTCGTCCTCCCTCGCGACTCCGCGCATCTACACCCCCTTCCGCTCCCCGGGTACTCTGGCAACCCCTCCATTTCTGGCGAACCCATCCTGCCGCCCCTGCTTCACTCCCTCGCCCTACCTCCAGCCACGCCACCCTAAAAGATCGCCCCTCCACACGGCAAGCGCCGCGAACACCTGCGGCGCGCTACTCCCTCGCCGCCCTCCTCCCTCCGCCTCCCCCCTCGCGCCGCGCTCCAAGCCCGGTCCACCCACTACCTGTGCGCCCGCACGCAATGCCTAATCGCGCTGAGCGCCGCCTCCAGCTGCAGACGATACAGCCTTACCCTCCGTCCCGCGCCACGCAGCCCGGCCCTCCGCGCGCCGCGCCCGCGGCGCCCCGTGCGGCACCGAGGTGCGCGAGGCGCTATGGCGCGCGAGCCACGTCTCGCACGACGCGCTGCTCGGCGCCAGGTCCGCGCGCGCGGTTCTATCGGCCGCGAGGCGAGGTCGTGTGCGAGCGTCGAGCTTAGGAGCGCGGGGTGCCGTTTTGTGTCGCGCGAGGCGAGGCGGGCGAGAGTGCGCGCGGTGCTCGTGCTTGCGCGCTCTTTCCATTCTCGGTCCTCTGCGCCGGGATTGGGTGTGCAAGAGGACGAGTGAGGGGAGGCTACGCGCGCGCGAGAAAGGGCGGGGTCGTGTCGTCGTCGTCGTCAGGGGGCCGCGCGGGAACGGGAACTCCGTCCTGCGCTGTGTCAGCTCGCGCTGTCCGCGCGTGCGGGGGCGACTCACCCTTCGTGCTCGGCAGGAGGTCTGCTAGCGACTCGGAAGGACGGCACATGCTAGCATCTATCTTCGGGACGGCGGGTGGGTGATAGGACATGGAGGGCCCGCGGGGTATATAGATGTGCGGCGGCGCGACAACGGCGTGTCTGCACGTCGTGCGCGCTCTACACGTGTCGGGGCGAGAACGCGCTCCCACGCGAGCCGCACTCGAGGCCCCGTTAATGAATGCGATCGCCCCCTCCGATCCGCAGCGCGTCATGGCTTCGGTGCCCATCGATTGCGGGGAAGCCTTGTGTCTAGCGTCATCAGGTGCCCCACTGGTGTAGTTTTATCGCCCCGGACGTGGCGTTGGTGTTCGCGCTGGAGACGTATGCATAGGCGTACATGGCTTCAGGCTCGGGGTGGTGCTAGGCGCGTTCAATGGCTGCTAGACGTCCTTCCCGATGACCGGGATGTTGGCACTTGGACTCGAAGAGCGTCGTGATGGCAGGAGCTTGAGCTCAAAGCGCGCGGCGTAACTCGGATATGAAGGCGAGAGGCGGATCAAATGATGCGCTCTGCGCTTGGTGCGTCGGTTGATCGGAACTCAGGCTGGCTCTTTTGTCGCAAATCCCCTGGGCGTATCACGAGACCTCGGGAGACAATTCGAGACAAAAAGACGCCCAGGGTGGATCCCAAGACATCCCGAGAAAAAGCGTTCGTTTGGAGATAGGGCATCCCATAATCCCAAGATTCCCGCCAAATCTCCCAAGATGCGGGGTGTCCAGGGTCCCAAGACAGTTCTCGACGACAGCTCGAGACAGCGTGCTCGCCCCTCGCACGCGGCCCATCCGCTTTTCCTGCTCACTCGCTTTTGAGGATCATTCATGTAGGGTGGTCAATGGGCTCATGTATTCCTAAGATCTATTACTACAAATGTACTACACACTACTAATATCACTATACCAGTCCACGCGCAATTCCACAGCCAGGCCAGCTTGTGCATGAGGGCAGCATGACGGATGAGACTCACCTTCCATGCCCATCACATACACATGGCCGTGAATGGACAATACTATATAAGAGTATGAGTAAACTGCACCACCACCAAAGAGCTAGATGGACTTACTGGATACCAGTCGTTGATGAATCATACACGTCGCATACACGTCCAGCGTGAGGTTTGTCTTGATTGTTTGAGGAACCAGTTAGATGGAATCAACTGTGTCAAAGTGGTCAGAATAGGATGCACTGGCTCATCGTTAGAGAAGTTGCGCACCTTTGTTTACGGCGCAGGGCGGTTCGATCGCTGCGATGCTGACAAGGATGTCAGTTCAACAAGCCGTTGGCTGTGCAAGTGAAGGCGTGCGCCCGCCTGCACATGGAGCGCGGCAAGCTTGACGAGGATGGCGCGGCCCAGGGAGTGGCATGCGGGGGAGCGGAGGGAGGGGGAGATGGTGGTGGTGGTTGAAGTTGAACTTGGTTCGTTTCTCGGTGCGCTTGTTCTCTAACGCTCCGCTCGGCTTTGGGCCGGGATGCATCAGAACACCGTTTTTGTCTAAGTCATGGAGGTCCACGGTCGTCTGGTGCACGGAGTCCTGCATCTTGGGAGACTATGGGGATCTTGCGATACGTTGGGAGTACCCCATCAACCCTTGCGTGCCGCTCTTGGTCTTCCAAGACACCATATCCGAATTGGGATTATCTGGTACCCTCGGAATATCATAATCAATATTGCAAGTTCCCCTGACGGTTAACCCAAGACGTTCCCAAGAGCGTCTCAAGATGAGCGTCTCGGGAGACCCGGTTTGGATTTGCGACATTCTCTCGTTCATCCATGATGTTTTCATCCCGAACACTTCTTCGTCGCGCACCGGCTACGAGCTCACGTCTTGAGTCTGCTCGATTCCCTCGTCGCGCGACGACACGCATAGTTGATTCTCGCGTGCAGATCCTCCGCCGTCGCGCTTTGACGAAGGAACGGACGGACGGCGGACGCAGCCCTGTCTTCCCGGCAGCAAAACCACTGATACTGCTCGGACTCGGAGGCAACGCAGAACGTACGAACGCACGAGCACCCGGGCGAGTTTTCCTGGGCTGTAATCGCGGACACACTGACCGTCTAGTAGCTCCATGACCATACCGCTCGCGTTTGCACTCCGCGAGCAGCTACTGGTGCTTCCGGATGATAATTGCGAAGGTAATGACGTGCAAGAAAACGCAGGTCAATGGGATGTGTGCGCTCTTTAATGTCTCGTGCTTATTCGTCTCACTGGGAGCTCTAATTAGCGTTCCAGGGCATGTATCATTGAGACGGTCCCGCAACGTCAGCTTGCGGTACGTCTCCCACTTTTGTTTACTGTTGTGTTCCACCGCTTGAGACGCGTTATAGGAGCGGTAAAACTGCGAGATCTGACTTGTGGCTCCCAGGACAAGCCGTAGCTTGAATCTGCGGAGCTTTGGGATGCCGATATGGGCCAGGCCGCGCGGTATGTTCTTTTTTCCTCGCGTTTTGACGTATGCATCTTGCCTCCGCTCGAAAAGTATGTTTTAGAGGCTTTCTCCAGGCCCGTTACGCCAATATGAAAACCCTCTGAAGAGCCACCACGCAACACGTCTATCACCACTTGGAACCTCACATATATCTCGCTCGACTGACGATGATCCAAACGACGGTGGAGACGCGACATCCCGATGTGCGGGTTTCACTGCCCGAGGGGATCTGAGAAGGGCTGGGCCCTCTTGGACCAATGCTATATCACCATCCGCGTCTACACACCATACACACAACGCGAAGCTCTTTCCTCTTTCCGTTCTTCCATGATGTGCATCCTGCGTCCGTTTCACCACGCGCCAGACTCAGTCTTGCACATTTAAAGCTACTCATTCTGCCTTGCAACACGGCTGTGCGCTCGCCGCGCCCGGGAAAAAAACCGCACACTCCTGTAAGTCCCTACCGTATCTCATCGTACAGGCAGCCCACCATTGGACATTGACCTTCTCATGCTTGGTTAGAATGTGCATACACGCCTTTCCCAGTGTGCCTGTGCTGCCCGTGGTGGAGAAGCTGACATGTACGCGCAGCACGGTGAACGGTGATGGGTAAAGTTATCCATGAATTCTCATGGGCCGGTTTTCGTTTGCTAGCGAATGCAAGGCTTAAAAACCGATGCGTGCAGATGCGTGTCGGGTGCCAAAAGTCTATGCACGAGATCTGCGGGACGTCTATCCGGCAGTTTTCGACCAAGAGAACGTCAGACTTGTCGTGATTGCCCCATCCTCCCCTCAACTCTCCCCCCCCCCTGCGGCAACGCACCTGCGATAATCAAGGCATACAGGCGCAAGTCCCCCCTCCCTAACATCCGAATTCCGCACAATGACGCTAACACGCCCCGCCCTGTAGAGAGATCCTCCACGTTTTTTCACGCTGGTTTCGCTTCTCTGCCCCGGTCGTGATGCATCATCATCACTTCAGGCTCAACACGACGGCCCTGAGTGTAAGCACGCTGCTGCACCTGGCGCTGCGCAGCCCTCAAATTTCTAAGACATCTCGGGTGGACGCCTCTGGATATATTGGATGAGATGTCGAAATGGTGTGTAGTGCAGGGTGCTCTGTGAACCATATCATAGTCGCACCGGACAAAATGCAGTTCTCATGCTTCGGAACGCGTATCAGACTTGATCTGTATTCAGGAAGCACAATCGCAATGAATAGAATCAACTAGAAGGAATATCATTATGATTATGATGGTTGCTGGATATGTATCTGGTATGTTAAATCACCAGGATGGATACCAAAATTTCCTCCACACCCTCCTTTTCAATCTTCTGCACAAGGTCCTGATACATAGCATCATAGTATTTGTAACAGTCATCGATGTTGTACGCACTCTCCTCGCACATACGCTCGAATGGATCATGGAACGATAGACTAGGCCAGACCTTGCCGGAAGACCTGGCTTGCCACCACGTCTTAGCCCGCCCCAGGCCAACCTTTAAATAAAGGTCGACGATCTGGGAAATGCACACGAAAAATATCAACACATGCAGCACCGAAAGTATGGGCGTAGATCGTACCCCTGAGTTGCGAATATCAAGATCTCCACTTGGAGTCTTAAGCCTAGCCTGGAATTCCTGTGCTGCGTAGTTTGATCAATTGATTCAGAAATCTCATACGCCGGTATGATCCCAACACACTCGCCGCGGGAAATTGAGGATCTCCATCAACCTTTAGTATACGCAGTGGCGATGTCACAAAATTGACAAACTCTTCAGCTAGGTCCTGAATAGTATTTGGATATCCTGGGTCCATGCAATCAAGTCGGGAAAATAGACCTTTGCAAGATAGCAATTACGCCGTTGCTGTAACGTGGTGGCCGGGGCCATCTTGTTGTAATAGTCGTCATACATTGTTTTAGATCTTGTGGTTTGCTGGATGATTTTGCAGCTACTATTCCAACCTTCGAAGGAGTGCAGCCGGAATAACGCGAGGAGTACTTGGATATCCCAGTCCGCTTTATGAACTTGATAAATCTGTGTCGTGCACCGCGCCGTCTGTCACAGAGAAACTCCGCTATAGATGCATGCAGTGGATACACATTGCCACAGCGTCGGTGCGGAGGAAGGATCGGAGTCGATCAAACGACCAGACGGTGTCCTCGAACGAGATGTGAGAGTGGAGAAAAGCTGCGACGTAATAGGGTGGAATGCCTTCCCGCATCGCCTCAGGCCAGAAGGAGGATCACACCCAAAATGATCCGAAGTCTCTTCAAGCGAGGCTCCTCCGAGTACAGGTCCGCAGGAAAGGCGGACTGGAGCACTTGAAGATACAGCATGTCAAGAGATGATATGCCTGGATTTTGCCTTTGAGTTCAGCAATAAATCAAACTGTTCTTCCGGGTGATTGTCGATTGTGTCTAAGAATTGTGTGACCACGCGAGCATAGATGAAGAGTCCACCTGCCCGCTTTACGAGTCTTGTGAGCGAGTTTGGATGCTGCAGAACATAATCGCCCATATCCGTGAATCTTGGGGCACAGTTTCTCGAAGGTAACGGTAACGTTCGACGTCCCGCGCCCAAAAACCATTTTCCAATAGTATCATTCAAGTCTCGATGATAGACGTCAGCGTGATTTGCGAGCGTCGGCGCAATGTGAGGATCAGGACGAGAAGAAACAAAAATGAGTAGCCAGGGAATCTTCGCAACAAGCTGAACCAGGTTTCTCAATATCTTGCGTACGATATCGCGGTCCTGACATTCGTCGAGACCATCGACAACGAGGACGATCCGCTGTGAGGGGAGTGGTGGGGGCGCGAGAAGCAGGGGCGTTTTGCAAAAGATCATTGAACGCGTACTCTTGTAGCTGATTGACACCTCGTCGTTTAGAATGCTCTCGTATTCCTTCTACGAGCCGACGGCGGCATTCGCGGCTGAAACTGAGCAAGTTGGTGTGCGAGAGTAGGAAAAAGAGTCGGGAAGAAGCGAGGTCGCCACCACCTCTGACGAAGAAGAACGACGCCCCCAAGAGCATCTTTCGAGTCGAGGATCTTGCAGAGTTGATATGCGATAGAAGACTTCCCCACACCAGGGCCTCCGCTGAGCCAGTAGACCTGCGTGGGTTTCACGCTCGGGAAGGGTGCCGGTGGTCCACAGCATCAGTTCCTTGAAGAGCTCTTCGCGCGCGTGCCATCCATAAACTCGCTCTTTTGGTCCGCTACGGATCGATAGCCGGCGGCGGCGTGCGGAAAAGAGTCTATAACCTGTTTTTTTTCCTCTGCGTACCTGGATGATTAGTCCTGCAAGCCGAATGCACACAGGGGATTATAACAATGCCTGCTTCCTTCCTGGGCGCCTTGGCTTCTTCCTCGAGCTTCTTTTTCGAACGTTCTATTTTCTTGTCAATCAACGCTATATTGGTATTGAGGTGCTGAGCTACACTCCCCTCGATCTTTTGGTCGATATTTTCCCACGATCTTCTCAAGTAAACACCAGTCCGCGAAGCTGGACAGTACTCCATGAGTACTTCGGCCCGCCATAATATATGAGGGGGTATGCAGCTTACCCTGAAGTTTTCAATTGCTTCCTTCAAAGAGATGTCCATGTTCGTAAGAATGTCCCCGGTCGCGGTTTTCCGCGCTTTGCGAAGACACGACTTTGTGATCATTCCTACAGCTCCCGAGCCCCCTTTGGGAGTTCGTTGGTGCGTTTGTGTGATATTGTTGTATAGCACTATGCATTAGAGTCAGACCCAATGTGCGGAATCAAAGCAGAGTGTACCAAACGACACCTTAAGAGTATCACTAGATGTTCATAAAGCTCTGGGGACCAGGTGATGGGCGCAGAAAGATGCTTATCGCCTGTGTCCTTCGCACAGCGACCCTCCACATCTTCAATCTTATTCTTCATCTCATCCAACATTTTTGCCAACTCTGCCAACTTTGGCGAGAAACCCATCCCGATCCTTGTCATTTATTCGGGCTGCCTAAGGTATTGACATCGATGAGCCCAAGATGCCGTTCATTGCTGAACAGTGTATGCAATAGGAGAGCTACCTCAACGCCTTTGACCAGTGCTTTCAAACCCCGTCGCTACAAGGGACAGACCCGGCAACGGCGCGAACTGCAGGGCGCTTTCTAAGAACTCGAGGATGGGACCTGCGTGATCAAGACTAGCATCGAGGACCACCTCACGACGACTCTCAGAGGGCATAACGTATAGTGTTGCAAGATTGACTGAATGCGTCTGTGAGCAGAGGAACAGGTGCAAGTCAAAGCACGAAGGTCGCCGATGCATGCGATGCAGCACCGCGCCTCCGTCTCGTTTTTTCCCATGAGGCAGATACTTCAAGAAGTCGGAGATCGCGCTCCGTGCGTGCGTCCCGGAATGGAAAATTGCGCTTGACTGTATCGACGACCAACCTTGATAATGATTCTACATTCGCGTAGGTTCATTGTACATACAACAACTCCAGGGCTCGCAGTTTGTAAGACGTTTTACCCGGGATATTACGACGAGTTTACTGGTAAAATACATTAGAAATTGCTAATGGGCAATGAAAAGAGCATACCCCAAGCTAGTGCAGAAAATGGTCGACCAAGAGCGCGTTGGGTACGAATGCTTGACCAGCAAACGTCGCTGATCCCACGGTTACAAACTAACAAATGCCATACGTATACACAGCGATTGCTCGCTCGATCCGCGTCGTATCATAATCTTTGCACCCGTCGATAGTATGGCGTCGTCATCAGACGACCCTCTCTGCGCATGTCATACCTGTGAGTCGTCAGAGTGTGAGGGCGCAGTGATGAGACGTGCATGTCATCAGGTTCAAATTCCCTCAGGTGGTTTTTGTAACCGGAGACAAAAGCATTTGGAAGCAGAGGATAGAGCGATGATGGAGGTCCAGATTGAGCGCGACCAACCACGTATATTAATTGTGCCCAACGGTTCAGTGGCGCATCAATGGGCGCATCAATTGATGCGTACTGCGCTTTGTGCGTCGGAGATCGGGTTTACACTTTATGTCGTTCTGCCATGATGTTCGCCTCGCGTCACGCCTCCTTCGTTACACTTCACTGTAAAACTTTGTATTTCGCATCTTATTTGTTCATTCTTCCTACCGCGACTCACGCACTTCCCGCTCCCCGGCAATGGCCAGCACTGGCTCTGCCCATGGACGACCTAGAAGGGTACCCATAAAGCGAAGACTCCACAGCAGCAAGAAAACCTCAAGACATAATCGGTCCTGTAACCTTCCCGTTCCGCGCTGCGCTGCCTGCGGTTGCACCTCGTGCGCGACCTAAGGCTTAGACAGAGCAGTACGTCCATCGACGGAGAGTGCGGTAATTGTGGAAGCCAGAATTGTCAAAGGGCGCAAAGCAACCTCGCTGGGTGACGAGCTTCTTGGTGCGTAATATAGTCTCTGAAATGTGTGCATACGTCTAAGACCACAGCTTAGACCTTCCTGCACTACTACAAGTCGCGCCTCTAGAGACGCGCCTTCTTGGTCTACACACACCCTCGTGACGCGAACATTTCATACTCACAATTAAATCCAGTCCTGGCCCCTGGCCTTTGGGTATGCTCCTTCGTTGGCCCCGTTGAAGCTCTGGGGGCCCAGCGAGGTCAATGTATGCGCGGTGCACATATCCGCAAAGCCCCAAGCTTGGAGAAGATTCGAGCGCGTCATGTCCATGGAGATAAATCATGCATGTGTGCAGCGTAACAAGAAAGACTGAGATTCCCTGGGTATAGAGAGCTATCTGGCACGCTCGTGCCAGGTCTGGTATGCGGCGGCCCTCGATCCAAACGGCTGCAAATAGCCCCTGGCGCGTTTCGGATTTCCTGGGATCCCTCTCTCATTCTCACTCACTCTCACCGTCTTTCATCAGGGTACCTGAAGCAACTCTTTGTTTGATTACAGGACTATAGGCATCGATCATTCTCAGTTTTTTGGATCTCGACGTTCTCAATGCACATCCCTCACCTCAAGACCGTTACAAGAGGCCGGTCCCAAGAATGTTTGTCGTGGATCCGATCCCCGCCCTCGCCGTGCGAGCTTCTCTGTTTTTAGGTCCAGACGGTATATAAAAGGCGCGGCCCCTGAGGCCTGCGAGTTAGTTCCCCCTTCCCACTCACCCAGCACTTGCCGGATGGATCTCTCGCAGGCACTTCGCCAGGGCAGCAGAGGCCCTCGCCGCTGCCCAGCCTCCCCCATGCCCTCGGCGGCGTCACCGCGTGCCCACTGCCCGCGCTCGCTGGGGTAGACGTCCCCGACGCCGCGGCCGTTCGCGTTCCCGCCCTCGACCGTGTGCTCACGCGTGACGACGACGACGACGACAAGTCTTCCTCCTTGCCCTCTAGCAGCCAGCAGCAGCAGCCGTCGCCGCTCATACAGCAGTGACCCTGCCATCACCGGCGTCACCGCCTGCATCGATCGGATCGTGGACGCTTTCGACGTCGACGCCCTTGAACCAGAAGACGCGTGTGCCGTCATCGCCGATACCCTCCACCACGGCCAAACGCAATCAAGATGAGACGACGGCGCCCTCCGTGTGCTCTGTCGCGGTCACGCCTTGCTGCTCTATTATAAACTGGGTGCGCCCGCACCCGCTTGTTTGCTGGCAAGTCTCACGTCGCGCGCATATAGTCAGCTCTGCTCCCGCCCCTCAAGGGCCCCGCCACTCCCGACCCCATCCTCTGTCAGCAGTCTGTCGTCACCGACCGCCTAGTCGCATGCGCCCCCTGAATGCCCTCCAGACACCAACGACCGCACCAAAGGCGACAGTGGTCCTCCTCTCGCAGCCCATACCTTTGTCGCGCTTCATGCCGACAGCAGTGTGTGCTCTCGGCAGCCCTCGAGGCCCTCGCTGGTGATGCCTGTGCGCGCCTCTATGCAGAGCGCAATGGAAATATACCCTCCAAAGCGCATACAAAGCGGACCGTAGCTTATTTGCTGTATCGCTCGCATACACTCACACTTGTCACCCTTGCCCCGCGTGCGACACAACGTGATAGGCCCTTTGAGCCATACATGCAGAGGCTGGTATCGATGAACTTGTTGCATTGTTCACTCCGCGTTCTTCCAGTCTCCCGGCGGAATCTCCATGGTGTTTGCTCAAAGACATGCCCACAGGATTGGGCGGCCTAAGTCGCCCATCACAATACTTTGTGACGATTTACAGCTAATTTACAGACGACCCTGACCCTCTCTTGGATTCCGCCCTCGTAGGATCGTCGGAGATGGTCGCTTTCTCAGATCACTCTCGGGTCTGACCTTCTCTCCTAGCAGGAGCAGCGCTTACGCCACCACCGGAGTGTCACTGGCTGTAGTCCTTTTACAAAACACCCACAGATCTGTAACTGGCTGTATTGTAAAATAGACAGGCCATCCTAGGAGCCTTTTAAAAAGGGGGGGTCCCAGGCTTGGGCTGACATCCTTTTTAAAATGGGGGGTGTTTTACAAAAAGGCTGACAACTTCCAAAAATGGTAATTTTCTTTTTTGAAGCCCTGCTTTCTGGCTTCCTAAACATATCAGCATGACAAAATTTGGTGGAGAAATGAATGAGCTAGGATGCCATCAATTTTTCTTAACACGACCTTTTGCGCGCAAAATAAGCGCCCAAAAGGCGCGAGAAGGCGGCTGGACCCTGTGGGTGGACCCACAATGCGCCCCCTTGCCCAATTAGGCTGGGAATTGATGGCAATCCGCTTCCCATCAATTCCGCTTTTGGGCTGCATTTGGGGTTGCTCCCCAGCTTCCCCCTTGCTTATTTAGGGCGCTGTATTGTAGTTTGAGTACCTATGTATGTTTAGAACATGCTCACCGAACAGAATTCCCATATTTAGCCTGCCAGGGGTGCTACCAATATAATCCGATTTTATTTGGCTTTTTTTTGCGATTTTCAATAGGGTACCCTGGGTTCCCCTGCATTCTCCTGGTCCTGCTGCTTCTCGTTTAAGCTTCTATATGTCCTCTGAGTATGCCCATAACATGGGAACATCATTTGATGCATTCCCATTATCCTGCGAATTGTTTTCGAATTTCCGGGTATTTTTCGAAATCTGGGGGTCTGGGTATTGCTTCCTATTGATTGGGAATTGTTCTGAGCATTTCCCCCCATGTACCTACACCATATTAGAGTATTTCCACCGTGTAGATCAAAGGATTTAACATGATATGAATGTTTGAGAACATATTTTTGCGGAATTGATGGCTACTCCCCCTATACCCTCCAGATCAATAATCTGCTATTCTGAGCGGATGGAAAGTGCTTCATAGGTGTCTAGTACATGCCAATAATTTGTGGAAGCAATGGGATGGCTGTAGCTAGTGCGATTCTCCAGATCTTGGTCGATTATCCTGGCGCTTATTTTCGGATTTTAGGGTTAAGCTCAAATCATGGTATTACAGTACAAATGAAGCTTAGCTGATATCTCCATCGTATTCTACACCCTGAAAACCCTTATATACAAATTTGCGAAAGGAGGGGACATGTACAGGCTGCCAGAGCATAGAAACAGACAGGAAGTTGTGTAATTGTACAGAGATTCATGTTAACCCCATGCATTCTCTTGTAACACTAGCACATCTTTCCACCCACTTGGGGGATTGATGTAAACTAAATTGTAGCATGTGTGGGAGGTATGTAGGATGTGTTCTACAGCTGGAATTAAATTATACTGCCCTGTGTGTGAATAGGTGCACATGTTTTTTTTTTTTAAACCCTAAATGACGCTTTTTTTTGGGTTTAAGGGCTGCAGCACCTGGGGAAGTTGTTCTAAAGCTTAGAAACTAATTCCACACATGTCCCTACATGCATAGAGTATATAGACAACAGCCAGAAGGTATCCCACCGCTGTGGAGCCCAGGGGTAAATGCGCATTTTCGCTTTTATGCTGGGTACCCCCATTTTGGGGTATATATCAGGATGTAGCATGTGCTGTATTGGTCCCCTGGTGTTCCAGCGTTGTATATACACTATCCCAATGCTATATGAGTATCCTAGATAGTTACAACGACCCCCAGACCAATAATACCCCCAAGGGAACCTGCCCAAATATTATTTTTCCGCTTTTCCCCAGAATAATATATATCCCTATTGTTCCCATGTGCTTGGATAGCTTCCAAACTTCATTTCTGTATTGCCCCAATGTATACCTATACAATGGCAAAGCATACCGCCCATTTATAGGCCCCCATTCCCCCAGGGTATACCCCCCAATGTGCCATTTGACCGCTTTTTTATTAATTATAATAGTATTTATTTTACTGTGGGCCCTGCACATCATGGAACCTCTCAAAAATCGAGATCTGAGCTCTACAGATGTATATCTATGTAACCTACATGAAAGAATGGAGGGGAACGAAAGGGGAGGGCAGGAATAGCAGCAGAAATGGGCAGGAAAAGCGGAATATAATGGCAGGAGCTAGCCCATCAATATCTAATCTAATTTGATGGAAGCAGAATCTTATCTGGAAGCAGGCACCATCAGTGCCACAAAGCTTTTGATGGGAACCGGTTCCTGGCGCTTTTTGAGCGCTTTTTTCCGCAAATTCCATAGGGTTGCTTGTGTTAGAAAACTCTATTTTGCCACATAGCTCCTTCCCATCAAAACATATGGACAAAGTGCTTAACTGACATATGTTTTGTTTTGATGGGGCTACATTACGCAAACATGAAAAAATGGCACCCCCCTTTTTAAAATAACGGGCGCTTATCCTGCGATTGACTGGCTATTTTACAATACAAGCAGCAAGAGATAATAGGGCTTTTTGTAAAACGACTACACCCACTCGCCGCTGGCCGCAGCTATCGGTGCTTCTCATCGATGACGGCGGAGGCAATGCGAAACGAGCGAACGAACGGGCGCCGTCGCGTTTTTGCTAGGCTGTAGTCGCGGGAATATTGACTATTGCAGACACAGTGGCGGCGTGGCTTCTTCGAGTCAACGCCGGGTCCTAATACTCATCCTCGCATGCGGGGCCCAGCTGGCGGTGCTTCTCCGAGTCGAGGAGGTCTGAGGCCAGTGACGTGCAAGATAAAGCAAGTCAATTAGGTGTGTACGCTTTTTGACGGCTTTTGCTTATTCGTCTTACTGGGATCATTGACTCGCTGTTCCAGAGCATGTTCCTTTGAGATGGCCCCACGGGCCAGGTGTGCGGTATGTACAGTATAGGACCGGTCTTGAGACACTGTTTTAAGAATATTCTCCGCACTTGAGTCGAGGGCAATATTTCTCAAAACAACTATCGCAGTAATCAAGTAATAATGTATTTCAACATGCTCAAATATTTCCAGGAGGGTATAACAACGTCTATGTGAGCCATCGCAATGCCGAGCAAAGTGGTAGAAGCGCCAGTTCACCACTCCTTGAGACACCCGCAAAGGGAAAGCGATCATTGATCGGATGTCTTAAACAGGCTGCCATCACGTCTCAACGCATTTCAGCTTTCATCGCATCCCTCGGATTCCTCTTCCACTTCTTCACCTCCTCCTCCTAAGTCGAGCTTTGGTCGCGGTGTCGACTTCTCTAACCTTCCATTCAACTTTGGCTTCTTCCATCGTGCCTTCCGCCCCTCAGCTCGTGCCAGGATATGTTCTCTTTCCCAGGCCTCCACTTCGACCTGCCACTGCCCCTGCATAAGTTTGTTCCTTTCTTTTCGACCGCTCTCCCTCGATTGCCACTCCTTCAATGCAAGAGCGTGCTCCTCGCGTACTTGCTTTCGGCGCTCTGCCTCCACCGCTTGTTTGTGCTGAGCTGTCTTCTGTTGCGCCACAAACGGCTAAAGAATTCGTCACCAGACATTAGCTGCGGCAGTCCATCGCCGAGCAACTGGGCCGCCGGGCCTCTTCGGCTTCTCTCTGTTAGCCAATTGAGCTCTCGTCTGATCCACGTATTCTCCCTGAAGCAGAATCATGCCTTGCTGGTACCGGATGAGGTTGTGCGCCATCTCCAGTTCATGGGCCAGGAATGTAGCATCCGCCTTGAGAGCATGTTCGTTATCGGTGTGTGGCTCAATGGAGGCACTAATCAGAGGCGGGAGATGGTATAAGAGGTGTGTTAGGCAAGAGGGGAAGCATGTGTGATGAGCGGATTGGCGAAGAGCTGACGAGAAACCCTGCTGATGTAGACGCGAGTTGGCGGCAAGTGTCCCCAGCAACAACGAAGGGGTTTGGAAGATCAGGTTCGCAAATAGGTGAGTCGGAGCTGCTACTTCCATTCGAGTCTGACCGAGCTCGTCCGCGTAACTCAGGGCGACACCGAGCAAATGCGCCAGCCATGATACGGATAGGAGTAGGCGGTTGAAGAGGAAGAGAGCTGGTATAGGAGGATTCACGACTGGGAGCCATCATATCAGGTGTGATCACAGATGGGTTGTACGGCCAGACACCTGTCTTGCTGAATGCTGCAGTAATATTTGCAGGTGTTGCCGCGTTCATCCAAGCTCGGGCCGAATATTTCAAGAAAGTTGGTCTTCGAGACCTTCTCACGGTGCTCCCGCTCCCAGGTATTTCTCTCCTTATTCCAGCATTCCCGTAGCACCGCGAAGAGCACCACGTCGAGACCTTGATAAACATGGGTGGTATGGGCAGGATAGCAGAGAACCTCGATATTATGTTCCCGAGCGTACTGAAGGAACTCGAGTGTGTAGTGCGAGTTGTGACCGTCAACTAATAGGGCGCGGCGTGCTTCCGTTTGCTTTTTCTTTAGTCTGTTTGTCAAAATGCTTGATCCATTCTACGCCTATGACGCCTTCTGTCCATCCCCTCTGTGAGTGGCCGATACTGTCATGGTGCTTAATATTAGTCTGGAATATTTGCAATAGAATTCAACATGGCGTACGCAGCATTTAGCGGGTTATTCTGAACCCACTTCACTTGATATGCTTGCCCTTTGAAAATGACAGCCGGAGGAATGTATGTCCCGTCAGCACAGATGCATGGGATAACTGTAATGGTCTCTCGGGTACCGCTACATTGCTGATACTGTGTGACTTCTTCCCAGCACCACCAATTGTGCGCTGCTTTCCCGGAAGCCCAAAAAGTAATCCGATCTCGTCGCTAGCCCATACTTGCACAGGGGACTTGATGTTTGCCTCGATTAGTACTTTCCCAAGAAGTGACCACCACACTGCATTTGGTAGTGAGATTGACAGCCTGACCACGGTTTGAATCGAGTGCTCGAGTCCAATAGGTTCCAAGTTCTGATGCGTGCTTTTCGATAAACCGATCGGTCCAGTTCTTTCCAACTCCAGGAAAATCTGAGTGTCCCCGTGCTTCAATTATGCTATTGGCCATCTCTGCGAGGCGTTCGTGCGTCTTTGGGAATCCGCGTTTGGCAACTTCGGTGCAGAAGTTGATGACGAGCCGGGTTTCTTCTGGATTAAGCCAGCTCTTGTTTGCATTGAACTCGCTGAGACTTTGAGAGCCTGGCTTAAGAAGACGTGAGAGTGTATTATGGTTGAGAGATATGTGCTCTCCAGTATTCAGCTCGTGCTCGGCAGATACTCTTGCGCAGACTTTACGAAGACCAAGACCTTGGATATTTTCGGGCTTCTCCAGTGCCTCTCGGTAGAGTTCAATGGCCTTCCTCATCAACGCATCCTTTCGTTCGCGTGCCTCTCTTGCCTTTCGGGTGTCGGACTTTGGTTTGCAAACCATGAGATTAGAATTTAGATGATTAAAGGCAAACTGATGAGCACTGAGGAAGACGAAGGTAGGGAGACAGCCCAGGACAGAGGCATCGCAACGAAATTTCTGCTTCGTTTCCAATATCAATATTGCACCTTAGAGCTGCGCGTGCAGCGTCAGCCTCAACTGCAACGCAAATCAGTGCTCGCTGACTGAACCAGCGGATGTTGCGGCGCATCAATGGGCGGCTATTGACACCTCCTCGTCGTGCTGGGTTCACCCGCCGGCTACTCGGTGGCCTGGTTCCACCTCTTGTTATACCAAGTTTTATGCGTCATATGATGAATCAAACTTTCTATGATAGATACCGTACCATACCGAGAGTATAGATGCATGTCCGCTTGCTTCATAAATCTGATCAACTTTTGGACAACACACAAAACCCACCTTTTAGCGGATTACTTATTGTAAGCCTGCTTCGAGCAGACTTACTCGATCCAGCCCCGGACGCTTACGTAAGCGCGTCCGTGTTCCTTCTGCTCCTCCTTGTCGTCTCGTTTTCACTAGTCTACCACCACCGCCTCGTTTGTACATACTCTCAGCTAGTCTCGTAGTCGAATAGAGCGCGGTCCCAATAACCGAGCCCGAGTCCGACCGCGCGCTCAGCGCCAGTGTTCCCCGCTCGGCCAGCAGGGTTCCACTTTTTTTTTATTGTCTACCGCTCTTGCTCGCTCTCGTTGTTTTCCCTCCTACCCAACTACTCCCTCGCGCTGGACAACCAGGACGCTCCCCGGTTCACACGCAAAAACTGCCACTGCGCAGGACCTGCCGATTCTCGGCGCTCTGGCTGACCCGACGCGCCGCAAGCCGCGAGACCGCACTGTCTCTGCAGACACTGCACGCCGGGCCTCAGGTGCGCATACACCCACCACTTCCAATCCCAGCACCATCCCTCGCCCCTCATCTGCCACTCCAACTCGAAATCTCCCCTCCACGCCAACCTCCGAAGTGCCGAGCAGACCTCCTTCGCCACCATCTCGAGGCAGGACCCCGAGAACCCTTGACCGTGGCCAGTCTCGCTCTGGCTCTCGCGATCGGCCCCCGCACGAGAAAGAAGTCTGTTCCTGGGGTCAAACGCGGCTCTGGGATGAAGCTCTCGCTCCCGACTCTCCAGGCTCCGCCTGATGGCAGTGCACTCCGTCCTGCTGCTTTCAAGACATGGATAGCGCGCTGTGAAGACGCCTTCGAGGGCTACGAGGACCTTACCGGTGAGACACTACGTGTCAAGACGAAGATTTTGCAGGCTGGTCTCAAGCTGGATGCGCCTTCCGTTGCCGCCTGGTGGGCGGACAACCGTGCTGAGCTCAAAGCACTCTTGTCATGGAAGGACTTCACGCAGCGGCTCTGCGAGCGTTTCATTGCTTCCAACTGGCGGGTTGAGGCTCTCGAGGAGTTCTACGCCATTCGTCAAGGCTCCGACCCTTTTCCTGCCTTTGTCGCTCGGTTGCAGGCAGCACGCAACAACCTGGTTAGCGCTGGTACGGCGTATGCCATCTCTGACACCATGTTGAAGAACCATATCCTTTTCTTCTGTGCTCCCCGCCTCCGTCGTCGCGTCTTAGCCATTCCCGACTTCAGGCTTCATGAAGTCAAGGTCGACGTGCTCATCATCAATACCCTGTCCTCTACGTGGGCATCCATGGTAGAAGACGGAGCGACCGTTGGTGCTCGTGCAACTCCCTCTCGTCCTCAGCTTGTTGGACCCTCCTCCAGTCTGTTGACTGCTTCTCACTCCTCTGTCTCACCGCTCTCCGATGCAGAACGTCAGCACCTCCGGGACGTGAAGGGTTGTTTTCACTGTCGCCTCCACCCTGGCTCTCCTGGCTGGACCCCGCATGCTGCTCGTGACTGCCCTGGTGACAAGTCTCGTGGTATTCTCCCTCGCAAATCTTCTGCCGCCTCCCCGATTCCAGTCTCAGTTGCCGCTGTCCCAGTCCGTCCGGCCTCGGTTGCGGCGGCTCGCATGTCGGACGAGTACGACGATGGGACCTGGGATGATGCCGATCCAGTGCTTGCTGCTGGAGTGACATTTCATGTCTCCGAGGACAGCCCCCTGCCCAGCTGTGTTTACAGCCCCGAGACGACCGACTCGGAGTCGGAACGGTCCTAGGTTTTCTGTTTGCAGATGAGTTCTCTATTGCACTTTTTTTGCTGTCACATTGCTGTCGTTTTCTTTCTTGTTCTTTACTTCATTTGGCCTCAGGGATTGACCTTTGTGCTTGTGATTTGGTTCTTCTCTCAGGCACCTTCGGGCCGTCGGAGCATTGGGACTTGTCATTTGCGGACTGTTTAATTTCTCTTTGAAAATGGACGTTGACTGCGGTTTTTTGTTACCTTCTCTGGGCACCTTCGGGCCGTTTAGTGACTGGAACCTTTCTGTAGTTGTTCTTTTCTTTTCACACTTCAATGTTTTAAAGGTTGGGGGAGTGTAAGCCTGCTTCGAGCAGACTTACTCGATCCAGCCCCGGACGCTTACGTAAGCGCGTCCGTGTTCCTTCTGCTCCTCGTCGTCGTCTCGTTTTCACTAGTCTACCACCACCGCCTCGTTTGTACATACTCTCAGCTAGTCTCGTAGTCGAATAGAGCGCGGTCCCAATAACCGAGCCCGAGTCCGACCGCGCGCTCAGCGCCAGTGTTCCCCGCTCGGCCAGCAGGGTTCCACTTATGCAGCGACCCACTTAGCTACTTGTGGAGCTCAAGTATATTAGTTCAAGAGGTAACGAGTCATGACAGCGAATTTTGTGGGATTTATGGTGCACAGCATCGGCTCCTGGTGGGGGGTGTCTCAAGGACTGGGGGTGTCTCAAGGACCGGTCCTACACTGTATCCCTTTGCTCTCGTTTACCGTACGCGTTCCCAACAAACTTGAAGCGCATAGAAAACGCCCTCTTCTGGACTCGTTACACCCACAACGGAACCTCCCAAAAACGTCATCACGCAGAACGTTTCTCACGCTTGACACGGTGGTGGTCGAAACGGCAATGGGTCGCGCCTTTCGAACGTGGGACCCTTGACTTTCAGGTCCCTCACAGGTCTCACCTCAGCACTCAGTCTCGAAGCTCCCCGCGCTCGTCGTCCAGCACGCGGAAGGCTTACCCAAACTACTTGCTATCCGTCATTTCACATCCATGAAAATATCAACATTGGCGTCACACGTTTGCTGTGGTCCGGTGAGACTACCCTTACACCTCCGCCTCGCCAGTCCGTGCCTCCTTCACACGCAGAACGTCTATCTTACTATTCAATGCAGCGAATTCATAGACTACGATGGATCGCGCCTTGACTGCGTTCCTCGTCCGGAATGCAGAGTATCTTTGAGCCGTCGCTCCGACCTTTGACAACTCCAGGACGACCTCCACACAATGGACTCGATATTTGTCATGGCGCTGCAAGATCGCGCTTGTGGGCATCATGCACAGTCAAAGATGGGACGTCTGAGTGTAAGTACATATTTTTGTCTGCTGTTGGGCAGCTCTTTGGTTCTGTGGGGTGCGCTTTACACAGGAACAAGACGATATCCTATTACAAGACAAGATGAGGATGGTACAGGCTCATATTGTGATCATTCCAAAGGATTCGCATGTATTAAGGGCCAGCCCCAAAATTTCTCAACACCTTCCTCCTTGATCCTGCGCCATATTTCCTCTTCATATGTAAGGTAGCGCTCGTTGCTCGTCTGTAGTTGCTCGATTGACATCCATACCCCCCGCACACTTAACAGCGGTGCGATCCAGATTCTCTCGTCTTTTTCTAGCTGCCTGTTCAGCTGCGCCTTTTTGGAAAGGCAGAAATCCATATATGTTGATCCCCACTGTAAGATATATAAAAGGTCAATAAACAGACTAGACAATAGACATGTGTGACTGTACCCCTGGCTCCATAAAATCAATGTCCCCACTCAGAGCCCTGAGTCGGGCCCAAAGTTCTCTCACAAAGTCGTAGAGTATGGAGTCATACAACACTTGACTACGAGACATTGCTCGAAGAAGCCGACGATCAAGTCCTGCAAAAGAGGATCTAAACTCCCTTCCATGCAGCGGCGACATGACGAGATCTGATAGTTTTTTTTGTCGCATCTTGAATGACACTTGGATGCCTATCGTCAAGTCGCAAGAACCGGAACAGGTCATCAGGAAAAATCCACTGGTTAATAACATTCATGAATGATCACAGTTCGTGAATTGTTCACTGTGTTCACTGTGTTTGGCCGTTTGTTCGCCATTTGTTCGCTGTTGTTTGGTGTGTTCGCCAGCCATTATGTTATTTCTTTACAATTACTTGTGGGTTCATATATTCTATATACATTATCAGTTTGTTATGTGCATTATGCTCATTCTATTGTTCATGGGAGTCCCAATTTACAGTCTGTTTGGTTATAGTTATTGTGGTATTCAGTTGTTCATTATTATTAGTCAATTGTTTGACAATTCATTGCTCCATTTCACTTGGTGTTAACTGCATTATTAGGTTTGGCAATTTGTTTGGTAGCCATTCATTGCAAGTTTGCTGGGTGATTTTGACTATTAACTCTCATTAACTAATTTCTAGTAGTTTTACCAGGAGTTTTTCATAGTTATTTTTATTATACAAATAAGCAATTCATTTGTTAACCTGTAACTAGTGGTTTAGTGACAATTGTTGGATATATCATCACAGTACTCTGGCCTGATCTCAGATCAAGTAATGATTAATTGTGTTATGAACTGTGGAATAGATTTCTAGCCAAATCACAAGCTAGCATAGCAAAGATCTACAGAAGTTTGAGCAATTATCATCACAAAGTTTCAACATTCAGCCTATCAATTTCAATCAACACAAGCCATGGTCACTGATCTACACAAGAAAATGGTGCTGAAATGCGGACAGAGGGTGCGAGCTTGGGCTGTGGGTGCCGCGGTGCGGGCATATGCGCGAGGACAGGAAGGTGCCCGAGCGTGAGGGTAGGGGCCGGTTATGTGAGGGCTTGATGGCTCTGGCTCAATGGTGCGAGCATGAGCGTAACAAGGCTCGGTCGAGGGTGTTGGTGGGAGGGCGCGCGGGCTTGATGGTGTAAGAGCGAAGGCGCGACCTTGTGGTGTGCCGAGAGGCTTGAGGGCTTGAGGGCAAGGGCCGCCACTTGGAGGACGCGACCGCGCGAAAACATTGGTACGGGGGAGGGGACTCGACGGCGAGCGTGCGGGGACGAAGCACGCTGACCGCGTACAAGCGGGCGTGGCTAGGGGTCGGCATGCGAAGACGAGAAGACCGGTGATCGAAGCTTACCTTATGCCGTCGAGCCCGCAGGCCTCGTTCGTCCCGCAGGAGGCCGGATCGTGCGCCCTGCGCACCCCGGCCGTTCCCTGACACGCTTGAAGTGTCGTGCTGGGCGTCCAACGGTGGTGGTGGCCGAGACCTGCTAGTCGGGCCAGAGGCCAATGCGGGCGAGGAAGAGAGGGAGGTCGGGGCCCTATAACGGAATGAGAGAGGAGAAACAAGTCCATCAAAGGCCTCCGAAGAGGCCGTTGTGCAAGACGAAAGGAGGGGAACCGCCGTTCTCGCGAACGACGGCCGACGTGTGGAGGCGGAACGGAAGGCTAACAAGGCGCTTGCGCGCGCCAGTCGACGTTTCAAGTCCGGAGCGCCCGTGACGCGCTGTCTCTCGCCGCCATCCTCCGCCGTCGTTCACGAGAACGGCGGGCTCCTCTCGCTCTTGTTTTCACTCGGAGACTTCCTTTGGAAGTCTCAATCCCTGTTCTTGCCTTGCTTCCCAGCTTTTCTCTGCTACTTCTCTCACGCCGCCCGGCGCCGTTCAACACGCGCACGCGTAACTTCAACCATAGCGGCCGCGCCCTTCAAGAACGGCAATGCGCGCACTCAGCAAGCATCGCAGGGCACGGTACCTTCAAGAACGGCAATGCGCGCACTCAACAAGCATCGCAGGGCACGGTGGAGGGGTCCGGGGCCCACGGCGCAGCATAGGATGGATGTAAACGCGTCTGTGGGCTCGTTGGCCATAGGTGCGCGGCCTTTTGTCTCGCGCGCACGCTAAACTAAATTCCCGCGGCCGTGCCCTATACGACTCCGCATGCATGCCCACCGAGAGTGTACGGACTCTCAATAAAGGTGCGCAAACCGTTGAATTCGTGTTTGGTGTCCGCTGCGAGCTCGCGAGCTCGGCGGCTCTAGGTGAGTTTCCCACTTTGCTACCCCGCTATCTCCTCCCGCCCAAGGCCCCTCCCATGTGCACAAGCGATCCCCGAACACGCCTGGGAGCCAAGACCGGCCGTTCGATTGCCTGTGCAGGCCAATGACTTTCCTGGCCCAGACAGGGTGCCCGCCGACCACCTTGGGGGCTGTCAACCCACGCCGACGGCGCGCGCATGGCGGCCACATACTCCCAATGTGACGCGCACACACACGCTATGCATCGACCACGCGCACCACATTACAAGAAAGCCAATACGCGACGCAACGAGCACAGTCGCGGAGACACACGTCAGACGTGACGAGCACGTCGCAGACGCCACGACACAGGTATTGCAACAAGGACCACGATGCGACGAGGACGCCACGACAGGACGCCATGATGCGGATGACCGCCGCACGTTGGACTCGACGCAATGGCCACCACCCGACGAGGGCAACATGACGAGGACATACATGACGTGGCGAGGACGGCCGCGATGGAGCCAACTGCAATGCACTGAGTACAAGGCCAGCCACAGCACGATGAGGCTGACGAAAGCATGACGAGGCCCCGACCCAATCACAACGAGGCCAACGCAAGCGCGACGAGGCCAACGCAAGCGCGACAAAGCCAATGGAAGCACGACGAGGCCGACGAAAGCACGACAAGGCTGATCATAGTATGACAAGGGCTGAACTTTTTGTACTATTTCTCTATAATTGTATTCAATGTTTACATATATGAGGAACTGATCCAGCAATGGACTGGTAATAATGGGTAAGGCTAATTCAGAAACCACCTAATGTGATTAATTAAGTAAATGTTCAAATGCAATAACAAGAAAATGTACAAATTGTATAATAGTGAAACAACTGAAGGCCAGATAAATGACAGAATAGATTAATGTTGTGAACAAGGTAATACAATGAATACGTGAATGCTTGAACAAGATAATGACTGCCTAATAGCTGGCGAACAACTAGTGAACAACTAGCGAACAACCAGTGAACACAGCGAACAACGAAACAACAGAACAAAGGGTACGATTGTTCATGAATGATTGGTGAACATTCATTTGTTAATGGTTTGTTCGCTGAGGGTTCTTTTGTTAAATAATGTTTATAATGGCTGGATTTTCCCTGATGAGGCATCGGTCCAACACTTCTTTGGCGCGATTTCGAGTGCGAGCCCATGGGCGTGGCAGATTGCACCACTTGACGACAAGAGTTGCTCGTGATAGAGACGATAGGAGAGGTTGGGGTTTTTGGCATCCAGTATAATTTTGCAGCTACTGTTCCAGCCTTCAAAAGTGTAAATTTGGAATAGCATCGTGAAAAGAAATTGGGCATCCCAGGCATCATGATCAACTTGATAAACCTGCGTAGTACACCGCAGGCTGTCGCAGAGGAACTCCGAGATGGAAGCATGAAGTACATGTATGTTTCCTGCGGCGGTCGGTGCGGAGGAAAGATCGCAGTCGATCAAATGACCGTGTGGTGTCTTCAAGTGAGAGGTGAGAGTAGAAAAAAGCTGCAATGTAATGGGGTGGAACGCCGAACTGCATTATGTCAGGCCAACACGCAATTACGCCTAGAATGGTCTGGAGCCCCCCCCCCCCCCTCCGCTTTAAGCGTGATTCCATGTCAGGCGCAGAGTGTTCATGCGAAGGAAAGGCGGACTCAAGAACTTGAAGATACAGCTCGTCAAGAGCCGACGCCTTCGGGTTCGATTTGGCAAGCAGTCGCTCAAACTGCTCCTCCGGATGGTCGTGAAATGTGTCCAGAAATTTTGTCACAACCCGAGCATAGATGAATAGTCCGTCTGCTTGCTCAATGAGCATTGTGAGCGAGTAGGGATTCTGCGCGACATAGTCGCGATATCCTGGGATCTTGGGCACGGTGTTTCAAAGGTACAGTTCAACGTCGTCGCTCGATTCTCGGTTGGCGTCGTTTAGATCTCGATGGTGAACCTGCCGCATGATGCGAGAGTGACGGCGTCATGTTGGGATCGGGACGAGAAGCGATGAAAACGAGTAGCCAGGGGATCTTTGCAACAAGCTCGAGCAGATGTGTTAGGATTATATGCACAACATCGCGGTCCTGGCATTCATCCGAGGCCATCACACAACGAGGACTACGCGCTGTGGTTGAAGAGGTGGAGGCGATTGTAACAGGGGTGTTGACAAAAGATCTTCGAACGCGTACTCTAGCAGCTGATTGGTGCCTCGTTTGGAATGCTCTCGCACTCCTTCCACGACACGAGAGAGCGGGGACGTGCGGCTGCGATTGTGCAATTTGGGGTGCGCGAGGGTTGGAAAAAGAAGTCGGGAAGAAGCGAGGTCGCCACCACCTCTGACAAAGAAGAATGACGCCCCAAGAGCATGCACTGTCGAGTCGAGGATCTTGCAGAGTTGATAAGCGATAGAAGATTTCCCCACACCGGGGCCTCCGCTCGGGAGCTGAGCCAGTAAACCTGCTTGGGTCCACGCTCGGGGGAAAGGAAAGGTTGCCTGTTAGTCCAGAGCATCAGTTCCTTGAAGAGCTCTTTGCGCGTGCCCTCCATGAACTCGCTTTTTAGCTCCGCCACGGATCGATAGCCGGCGGCGGCGTGCGGAAAAGAGTCTATAATCTGTTTTTCCTCTGCGTACCCAGATGATTATCCCTGCAACCCAAATGCACACAGGGGAATAACATGCCTGCTTCCTTCCTCGCCTTGGCTTCTTCCTCGAGTTTCCTTTGAACGTTCTGTGTTTTGTCAATCAACGCTGCCTTGGTATTGAGGTGCTGAACCAAACTCACCTCGATCTTCTGGTCGATATTTTCCACGATCTTCTCAAGTAACACCTGCCCGCGAAGCTAGAAGAACACCCCGTGAGTATTTTAAGGCATACACATGAGCGTCGGCTTACTCGGAAGATATCAAATGCCTCCTTAAGTGACTTTTTCCATGTCCTCTAGAACGTCTTTGTTCCACTTCGCAAAATACATTTTCTTGGCCCTGCCTAAGCATCCTGAAACCGCCTTTGAGTCTTTCTGTACGTTTTGCAATTTGTACAAGGGCACTATCCAGCAGAATGAGACCCTACGGGTGTATCGAAGCAGAGCGACCGAACACTACCTTGAAAGACCCTGTAGATGCTCATCGAATTCCGTGGAACTTATGGGTTCGGAAGAAAGTCGATTTTCCGTGCCTTCCGCACGACGGATCGCCACATCTTGAATCCTCTTCTTCACTTCCTCCAGTACCTCAGCCCATTCCGCTACCTTATCGAGGAACGCATCTCGAGCTTTGTCGTTCACTGTCGGGCTGCCTGCAACGTGAACAAAAATGAGTCAGCTATTGACCAGAAAACATATGTATTAGGAGAGCTACCTGGAACGGAAGCATTCGCACAAGAGCTTTCAAGCCGTTTTGCTGACAACAAGAGAGCCAGATGGTGATAGTATGATGATTTTACTGATGAAAATACATTAGAAATTGCTAATAGGCAATGAAAAAAAGAGCGTACCCCAAACCAGTTAAGAAAACGGTCGACCAAGAGCGCGTTGAGTATGAATGCTCGACCAGCATGTCGCTGATCCCACGGTTACAGCTAACAAATGCCATACGTAGGCTCAGCGGTTACCCGCTCGATCCACATCGTATCATAACTTTCGCGGCCGTCGATAGTAGGGAAGCTTGGGCGTCGTCATCAGACGACCCTCTCTGCTATCATACCTGTGGGTCGTCAGAGTGTGATGGCGCAGTGATGAGACGTGCATGTCATCTGGCTCAAATTCCCTCAGGCGTTCTTTGTAACCGGAGACAAAGCATTTGGAAGCAGAGGATAGAGCGATGATGGAGGTCCAGATTGAGCGCGACCGCCCACGTATATTAATTGTGCCCAATAGTTCAGTGGCGCATCAATGGGCGCATCAATTGATGCGTACTGCGCTTTGTGCGTCGGAGATCGGGTTTACACTTTCTGTCGTTCTGCCATGATGTTCGCCTCGCGTCACGCCTCCTTCGTTACACTTCACTGTAAAACTTTGTATTTCGCATATTATTTGTTCATTCTTCCTACCGCGACTCACGCACTTCCCGCTCCCCGGCAATGGCCAGCACTGGCTCTGCCCATGGACGACCTAGAAGGGCACCCATAAAGCGAAGACTCCACAGCAGCAAGAAAACCTCAAGACATAATCGGTCCTGTAACCTTCCCGTTCCGCGCTGCGCTGCCTGCGGTTGCACCTCGTGCGCGGCCCAAGGCTTAGACAGAGCAGTACGTCCATCGACGGAGAGTGCGGTAATTGTGGAAGCCAGAATTGTCAAAGGGCGCAAAGCAACCTCGCTGGGTGACGAGCTTCTTGGTGCGTAATATAGTCTCTGAAATGTGTGCATACGTCTCAGACCACAGCTTAGACCTCCCTACACTACTGCAAGTCGCGCCTCTAGAGACGCGCCGTCTTGGTCTACACACACCCTCGTGACGCGAACATTTCATACTCACAAGTAAATCCAGTCCTGGCCCCTGGCCTTTGGGTATGCTCCTTTGTTGGCCCCGTTGAAGCTCTGGGGGGGCCAGCGGGGTAAATGTATGCGCGTCGCACACATCCGCAAAGCCCCAAGTTTGGAGAAGGTTCGAGCGCGTCATGACCATGAAGATAAATCATGCATGTATACAGCATAACAAGAAAGACTGGGTTCCCGTGGGTATAGAGAGCTATCTGAACCTCTCGTGCCAAGTCTGGTATGCAGCGGCCCTCGATTCAAACAGCTCCAAATACCCCCGGCGCGTTCGGATTTCCTGGGATCCCTCTCTCATTCTCGCTCATTTTCACCGTCTTTCAGCAGGCTACCCAAAGCAACTTTTCGTTCGCCATCAGGACCGTGGGCATTGAAATATTGACCTATCGCATTTCTCAGATCTCTCGACGCAAGTATCACTACACATCCCTCCCCTCAAGACCGTCACAAGAGGCCGGTCCCAAGAATTTTTTGTCGTGGATTCGATCTCCAGCCCTTGCCGTGCGAACTTCTCTGGCTTTAGGTCCAGACAGTATATAAAAGGCGCGGCCCCCCTGAGGCCTGCGAGTCAGTCCCCCCTTCCCCACTCACCCAGCACTTGCCGGGTGGATCTCTCGCAGACACTCTCGGACGCTCCGCCAGACAGTAGAGGCCCTCGCCGCTGCCCAGCCTCCCACGCCCTCGTCGTCGCCCCATTCCCGCGCTCGCCGGGTAGACCTCCTCGACGCCGCTGCCGTTCGCGCTCCCGCCCTCGACTCTGTGCTCGCCCACGACGACGACAACGACAAGTCTTCCGGCTTGCCCTCTAGCAGCAGCAGCAGCAGCAGCCGTCGCCGCTCTAGCAGTGACTCTGCCATCACCGGACGTCACCGCCTGCATCGATCGGATCGTGGACGCTTTCGACGTCGACGCTCTTGAACCGTACGCCGTCATCGCCGGCACCCTCCACCACGGTTAACCCAATTAAGATGAAGACGGCGCCCTCCGTGTGCTCTGTCGCGGTTACGCCGTTACGCCTTGCCGCTCCATTATAGCTGGGTGCGCCCGCACCCGCTTGTTTGCTGCCAACTCTCATGTTGCGCGCATTATAGTCAGCTCTGCTCCCGCCCCTCAAGGGCCCCGCCACTCCCAACCCCATCCTCTGTCAGCAGTCTGTCGTCACCAACCGCCTAGTCGGATGCGCCCTCGAATTCCGTCCATACACCGACGACCGCACCAAAGGCGCCAGTGATCCTCCTCTCTCAGCAGCCCATACCTTTGTCGCGCTTCATGCCGACAGCAGCGGCGCGCTCTTGACCGCCCTCGGAGCCGTTGCAGATGACGCCGTGCGTGCCTCTGTGCTGAGCGTTTCAAGAGTATACCCCCCAAAGTGCATACAAAGAGGACCGTATATTATTCAGTACATGTGACCGCATGTATTCACATTTCCCATCCTTGCCACGCGTGCGCGACCCACTGCGATGGTACCCGTGAGCTATTTAACGCAGAGGCCGGTGTCGATGAACTCGGCGCACCGTTCGATCCGCGTCCTTCCAATCTCCCGGCGGATTCGCTATGATGTTCGCTCGAAGACATGCCCACAGCATCGGGCGGCCTGAGTCGCCATGACCACTACTTTGTCACGATTTACAGCTAATTTACAGACGAATCTGACCCTCTCTTGGATTCCGCCCTCGAAGGATCGTCGGAGATGGTCGCTTTCTCAGATTGCTCTCGGGTCTGACCTGCTCTCCTAGCAGGAGCAGCACTTACGCCACCTGAGTGTCACTGGCTTGTACATAGTGGACCAGTGTTCAACTTTCAACGTTTAACCCTAAAAACCCACCACCTTCCGCGCCCTAACAATCTCGCGCTGCGCCGCCTCCAGCTGCAGGCGCACCGTGCTGGTGCTTGCGTCGCTCTTGCGTCGGTCGTCTGCGGCGTCGTTGTGCGTGCTGGGAGGATGACGAGGGGAGGCTGCGCGCGAGGAAGGGCGGGGTGGTGTCGTCGTCGTAGGGAGCCGCGCGCGGGAACGGGAACTCCGTCCTGCGCTGTGTCAGCGCCGCTGTGCTCCGTGGTACGGGGACGACTCACCCTTCGTGCTCCAGCGCACTCGAGGGCCCCGTCAATGAATGCGATCGCCCCCTCCGACCCGCAACGCGTCATGACTTCTGCCCCCATCGATTGCGGGGAAGCGTGCGTAGCGTCATGAGGTGTTCATGGGTGTAGCTATGTCGCCCTGGACGTGGCGTTGGTGTTCGCGTTGGTGACGTTGCATAGGCGTACATGGCCCCAGGCTTGGTTCGCACCAGGCGTGTTTGATGCCTTGAAGAGGCGGATCAAATGATGCCTCTGCGCTTGGTGCGTCGGTTGATCGGAAGTTGGAACTCAGGCTGGCTCTTTCTCTCGTTCATCCATGATGTTTTTCCCGAACACTTCTTCGTCGCGCACCGGCTACGAGCTCACGTCTTGAGTCTGCTCTACCCACTCGTCTCACGATGACACGCACTCCCGCGACGCTAAATGGACTGTAGGACGTATGCTGTCCGCCCTCGTCGAACACTCTGATCCACGCACGAACGGGCCCGCCGCGTCTTTCTAGCAGTAGCAGCCGTGTATTCCTAGCAGCAGCCGTCGCGTCTTCCTAGCAGCAGAAAACCAACCATCCAGCAACCCACCGAGGTTCACAGTCTCTCTGACTCAACAACGAATCAACGCCGGCCCAACACTCGCGTTTTGCACGGCCAGTACAGCCCTCAGCACCTCCCGGATTCAAAGGCAACGCAAAAAACGACTGGCACGAGCGAACTGGCCCCGCCACCTTGTCCTGGGAAGCAATTGCGGAAACACTGACCATTCTGTAGCTTCCCGACTCCACTGCTCGCGTTGTAACGCTGATCGTAGCTCTCGGTGCTTCTCGACGATGACGGCGGAGGCAATGCGGAACGAACGAACGAATGGGCGGTGTCGCGTTTTGGCTGTAGCCGCGGAAATATCGACTATTGCAGTAGCTCCCGGGCACATCGTGGCGGCGTGTGGACTCGAAGAGGCTATGCCGACCCAATATCCACCCTCGCATGCGGGGCGCAGCTGGCAGTGCTCCTCTATGATAATGGCGTGGGAGGCAGCGAAGTGCAAGATAACGCAGGTCAATTAGGTGTGTACGCTCATCGATATCCGTTGCTTATTGTCTTACAGGGATCTTTTATATGCTGTTCCAGGGCATGTCGCTTTGAGATGGCCCACGGGTCAAGCATTTGGTATGCCTCCCTTTGCTCTAGTTTACCGTACGCGTTTCAACAGAACGTGAACCGCATAGAAACGCTCTCTTCTGGACTCGTTACACCCACAAAAGAACCTCCCAAAAAGTCACCACGCAGAACGTTCCTCACGCTTGACACGGTGGTGGTCGAAACGGCCATGGATTGTGCCTCGAACGCGGGACCGTGACTTTCAGGCCCCTCACAGGTCTCACCTCAGCACTCAGTCTCGAAGCTCCCCGCGCTCGTCGTCCAGCACGCGGAAGACTTACCCAAACTACTTGCTATCCGTCATTTCACATCCATGAAAATATCAACATTAGCGTCACACATTTGCTGTGGTCCGGTGAGACTATCCTTACACCTCCGCCTCGCCGGTCCGTGCCTCCTTCACACACGCAGAACGTTTATCTTATTCAATGCAGCGATTTCATAGACGACGATGGATCGCGCCTTGACTGCGTTCGTCGTCCGGAATGCAGAGTATCTTTGAGCCGTCGCCCCGACCTTTGACGACTCCCGGACGACCTCCACAAACAATGGACTCGACCTTTGTTGTGGCGCTGCAAGATCGCCCTCGTTGGCTTCATGCGCAGTCAGAGATGGGACGTCTGGGTGTGCAGATTTTTTGTCTACTGTTGGGGCCGCGCTTTCGTTCTGTGGGGTGCGCCATGCGCAGGAACAAGGCAATATCCTATTCCAAGACAAGACGAAGACGGTACAGGCTCATATCGTGATCATTCTCAAGGATGTAGTAAGGGCCAGCCCCCCAAAATCTTTCAACGCCTTCCTCCCTGATTCTCCGCCATATTTCCTTTTCATACGTGCGGTAGCGCTCGTTGCGTGTTTGCGGCTGTTCAATTGGGGTCTCTTTCCCTTCCATAAGTGACGGCAGTTTTTCTAGCTGCCTGACCAGCTGCATCTTTTTGGAAAGGCAAAATACATATATGTTGAATGCCACTGTAAGATATACAAAAAAGGTCAATAAACAGACTAGTAAACAATGGACATGTGTGACTGTGCCTCCGGCTCCATCAAATCAATGTCTCCGCTCAGAGCCCTGAGTCCATTCCAAAGTTCGCACAGAAACGGCAAGAGTTTAAAGGAGTTATATATTTGAAGAGTAAGGATTACTGTGAACCCCATATAAGCTTCTGGAAAAGTGGATATGAATGTTCTTCCATGCAGTGGCGACATGGCAAAATCCGATATTTTTTTTGCCGCATCTTGAATGACATCTGGATACTCATCATCAAGTTGCAAGCACAAGCGTTGGTAAAACGCTTCTGAGCCCGGTTTCAAGCGTGAGTCCAGGACATTGCAGATGCTATCACCCAACAATGAGAGCTGCTTGTGATAGTCATGATGGGAGAAATTGGGGTTTTTTGGCATCCAGTATAACTTTGCAGCTACTGTTCCAGCCTTCAAAAGTGAAAATCTGGAATAGTGCGAGGATAGCTTGAGCATCCCAGTCACCATGATCAACTTGATAAACCTGCGTAGTGCACCGCTGACTGTCACAGAGGAACTCCGAGATGGAAGCATGAAGTACATGTATGTTTCCTTCGGGGTCGGTGCGGAGGAAGGACCGCAAAATCAATCAAATGACTGTGTGGCGTCTTCAAGTGCAAGGTGAGAGTAGAAGAAAGCTGCAATGTAATGGGGTAGAACGCCACGCTGCTGATGTCAGGCCAATACGCAATCACGCCTAGAATGGTCCGGAGTTTGCTTTAAGCGTGGTTCCATGCCAGGCGCCGAGTACTCATGCGAAGGAAAGGCGGACTCAAGAACTTGAAGGTATAGCGCGTCAAGAGCCGATGCCTTCGGATTCGAGTTGGCAAGCAGCCGCTCAAACTGCTCCTCCGGATGGTCATGAAATGTGTCTAGAAATTGTGTCACGACACGACCATAGATGAAGAGCCCTCCCGCTTGCTCAATTAACTTTTGTGAGAGAGTCGGGATTCCGCAGAACGTAGTCGCCATATCCTGGAATCATGGGTATAGCTTTTCGAAGATAATGTAGATTCCACGTCGCCAGCCCATTGATCAAGAGAATCGTTCAAGTCGCGATGATAGACCTGCTCATGATTGGCTAGTGTCGGTGCAATGTTGGGATCGGGACGGGAAGCGATGAAAATGAGTAGCCAGGGGATCTTCGCAACAAGCTCGAGTAGATTTGTCAGAATTTTAGGCACAACATCGCGGTCCTGACATTCATCGAGGCCATCAACGACGAGGACTACGCGCTGTGGTTGAAGAGGTGGGGGCGATTGTACCAGGGGTGTTGACAGAAGATCTTCAAACCCGTACTGAAGCAGCTGATTGACGCCTCGTTTGGAATGCTCTCGCACTCCTTTCACGACACGAGAGCGGATGTGCGGCTGCGATTTGAGCAATTTGGTGCGTGAGGGTTGAAAAAGAAGTCGGGAAGAAGCGAGGTCGCCACCGCCTCTGACGAAAAAGAAAGACGCCCCAAGAGCAGAGGGCTCAACCGAATCAAGGACCTTGCAGAGCTGGTACGCGATGGAAGACTTCCCCACACCACCGGGGCCTCCGCTGAGCCAGTAAACCTGCTTCTTGTGTCCACGCTCGGGAAAGGTGCCTGTAGTCCAGAGCATCAGTTCCTTGAAGAGCTCTTCGCGCGTTGCCCTCCATGAACTCGCTCTTCAGGTCAGCCACGGAGCGATAGCCGGCAGCGGCATGCGGCATTGAGTCGATGATTCGTTGTCGCTCTGACGTGCACACACACCGACGACAATTGAGTCTGGAGCTCGTAAAAACAGGAGCAAAGAGACGTACCCGCCTCCTCGAGCTTCTTCTGAATATTCTACTTCATTATCGCTTGAGACCGTCTCGGCATAGAAAGATTGAGCCGACTCACCCTCGTGTCTTGCACGATGCCTTTCACAATGTTCTCGATGGCCACTTCACCGCGAAACTGGATAGAAGATCTTCAGAGAGCTCGAATGCGTGCAAAGCGTTTAACATACCCGAAACATGTCGAGCGCGCTCTCCATTGCACTGTCCATATCCTCCAGGAGCTTCTTGTTCCGTTCCGCGAAAAACCACCCTTTAAACGCTCCTAGAATGCCCTTACCACCCTTGAACCTAACAGTGGACTCCCTGAGATCTATGATAGCGCTGTCCAGAATTGGGTCAAGGTGAGGTGTGGAGGAGTCAAGCTAAGGAGACTTACCCTAAGAGTGCGTCTAAGCGAAGGCCGAGATCGGATGAGTTTATGGGCCCAGAAGACGTTGGTTTTCCTGCTTCGACCGCATACTCCTCTTCTACACCCTTGATCTCCCTCATCATCTCCTCCAGTGTTTCAGCCAACAGAAGCGCTTTGTGCCAAAAAACTCTCCGCGAGCCTTGTCATTTACCCGTGCAGTCTACAAGCCGTCAAGAACAATTAGCGAGACATTTCTACTGTATGGGTACGCCAGAACGGACCTGAACTCTTTCAATAATGGTCTTTAGCCCTTTCGCTATGAGGGAAAGGCCCGGCAACGGTGTCAACTCCAGGGCGCTTTCTACGAACTCGAGGATGGGACCTGCGTGATCAAGGCTAGCATCGAGGATCGCCTCACGGCGACTCTCAGAGGGCATAACGTGTAGTGTTGCGAGATTGACTGAATGCGTCTGTGAGCAGAGGAACGGGTGCAAGTCAAAGCACGAAGGTCGCCGATGCGTGCGATGAAGGACCACGCCTCCGCCGCGTTTTTGCCCATGTGGCGGATATTGCAAGAAGTTGGATTTCGGACCGCGCGCTGTCCTGGATTAGACTATCGCGCTTTCGCTTTATCGACTCCTCCACGATAATGACTCTACTGAATCGAGTACATTCGTCGTACATACAACAAACTCCGGGCTTGCAATTTACGAGATGTCTACCCGAGATAACAGAACGGCTTTGGTGATAGGATACATGAGAAATCGCCAATGAACAATGACAAGAGAGCGTACCGCATGCTGGCTCAGAAACCGGCCGACCCAGTGAGTGTTGTGTACGACTGCTCGACCACCATATCGCTGACCCCCACGGCTGACATCAACAAATGTCATACGTAGACTCAGCGGTTGCTCGCGGTTTGATCCGCATCGTAACACAACTTTCGCGTCTTCAATAGTAGAGAAGCTCGGCCGTCGTCATCAGACGACCTTCTCTGCTATGAGTACCTGTGAGCCGTCAGAGTGTGAGGGGGCGCAGTGGTGAGACGTCCATGGTATCCGACTCAGACTCCTTTCGGTGGATTTTGCAACCGGAGAGAAAGCATTTTGAAGCAGAGGTGGAGTGATGACGGAAGTTTGAGGCTGAGACTGAGCGCGACCCGCCCAGGTTGTACCGAATGGTCCAGTAGCGCATCAATCGGCGCATCAATTGATGCGCACTACGCTTTGTGCGTCGGAGATCGGGTTTACACTTTCCGTTCTGCCATGATGTTCATCTCGCGTCACGCCTCCTTCGTTCTACTTCACTGTAAAACTTTCTATTTCGCATCTTATCTGTTCATTCTTCCTACCGCGACTCACGCACTTCCCGCTCGCCTCGCCGGCAATGGCCAACACTGGCTCTGCCCATGGACGGCCTAGGAGTCACACCCATAAAGCGAAGACGCTTCAGAGCAGCAGAAAAACTTCAAGAGATAGTCGGCCCTGTAATCCTCTCCGTCTCGCGCTGCGTTGCCTGCGTTTGCACTTCGTGCGCGACCTATGTATTGGACAGACCAGCGCGTCCATCGACGGAGAGTCCGGTGATCGTGGAAGCCGGAATGGTGAAAGGGCGCGAAGCACCCTGGCTGAATTATGGGATCACTGGTACGTACTACAGCTGCTGACTTATGGGCATACATCTCAGACTACATCCTAGACCTCCCTACACTACTACAAGCCGCGCCTCCAGACACGCAACGTCTTTGCCTACGCACATCTGCCCGCCGTAACCTACAAATACCCGCACGACGGAAAACCCTTTGCACGAACGGCTCAGTTTCGTCTCGATCGCCGACACTGATATATGCTTGTACGTTGGCACCGTTGAGGCTCTGGGGCCGACGGGGTCAATGTATGCGCGTCGCACATGGCTTCAGACCTCGAGCGCGTGCCAAAGTTCCTCGACGTAGACCGATCGGTGACGGCGGGAGCTAGACATCGAAGCGCGAAGAGGTAGCTCGGAGGAACAGCACACACGCTATATCGGACATGTTCCCGCAGTTTGGCCCCTCACCACAACCCCTACAAGGCCGCAAACGGGTACGCTTCCAGAGACGCGAGTTCCTGGCCCAAAAACCTCTGCGCCTCCCACTCATCATCCGTCACATGCGCACACGCCCTGCCTCCCGGCACTGGGGCATGCTCGCCCCTTGACGTTGAAGCTTTGGAACCTCAGCACCTTTTTCCGAGGCCGACACACACGCCCTGGAATCTCTGCGAGCGTCGGATGCGCTCTGGTCAAGATAACCCTGTTCCAGTGCTGGACTTGGCCTGTCATATCGTGCATTACATCGCGTCTTGACACGTTGGTGCCGGGTCGTTGCACGTCTCCTTCATCGAAGGTAAGTCTGCCTTCCAGCATACCGGCCGCGCCTCACAAACCAATCACCAGTCGTCGATGCGTGCAGGGGCCCTGCGATGAATGGTCACATCAGTATCGGCCAAGCCGCGTTTCTTGGTCTACAATCATTTCGGTGTCGAGGTCATTCAGTGTGTCTTTGCAGCGCGCTTTGATTGTGCTACCCAAAGGCACGGGAGGACGTGGCATCCTGATATGGAGATCTCCCCGTTCTTGGCCCCCGTGGGCCCTACCTTCGTCCCGAGGCTCCTCGCGTTTGTCGCTTGGTGTGTGGACCGCCTATCTCACTTGGGTACCATTTCCTCTGATTTCTCGAAGGTCCCCACTATTACACCTCTCGATCCACGCGTGGCGCGACCTGCAGATACTTGTCTTCTTCGCACGGAAGTGACACCCATCTCGCTCAATATCATATCTTCTGGGCTTCACGCACAGTCAGAGATGAGACGTCTGAGCATACTAACGTTTTGTCTATTGGGGCTATTCCTCGGTTCTATGAGGTGCCCTACTTACACGCAGGATAGGGGACAAGTTGGAGAAGTCATGTTCTGGTGTGTGGACTAGGTATAATATCGTACTACGAGACAAGATGAAGATGTTTCAGGCTACTATTGTGATCGTCCTAAAGGATGTATATGTGGCAAGGGCCAACCCCAAAATTTCTCAACGCCTTCTTCCTTGATTCTTCGCCAGAGCTCCTCTTCATACGTACAATGACGCTCGCTGTTTGTCCACGGTTTCTCATTTGATACCCATCCATGACGCGTCAGTGCTAGCTCAGCAGCCTGAGGCTCTAGCGGCGAAGGGACTTCCAGTATTTCTCGCAAAATGGTTTCCCTTCTGTGAAGGCAGAATTCCATATATGTTGAATTTGGCTGTGAAATACATGAAGAGGTCAATGAACAAGCCAGGCAATGGACAGGTTGAATCGTACCTCTGGCACCATCAAATCAACACCTCCGCTCATACCCGAGAGTCTGGCCCAAGATTTGTGCATAGACCGTAAAATCCCCGAATACAATCTGAGCTCTTCAATCAATGCCCCGGCGCCGATCTCTGAAAAGACCGATGTAAATGCTCTTCCATGCAGCGGCGACATGCCGAAATCTGATAGTCTCTTCGCCATATCTTGAATGGGTTCATTTTGATGCTCAAGTTGCAAGGAGAAGCACTTGTCTAGCAACGTGGACGACTGGGACTCTACGCATATGGTCCTGGCTATACAAGCAAATCGACTGTGATGTACAAGCTCCCTGTGATAGTGATAATAGGAGAAGTCGGGGTCTTTGGCATCTAGTATAATTTGGCAGCTACTGTTCCAGCCCTCAAAAGTGTGAATCTGGAACAGCGTGAAGATAATTGGACATCCCAGTCATCATGATTGACTTGATAAATCTGGGTTGTGCACCGCTGGCTGTTGCAGAGAAATTCTGAGATGGAAGCATGAAGTACGAGCACTCTTCCCGTGTTGGGGTCGGTACGGAGGAAGGATCGAAGTCGATCAAACGATTGGTTGGTATCTTCAAGGGAGAGATGAGAGTAGAAGAAGGCTGCAATGAGATAAGGTTGAACCCCCTTCGACATCATGTCGGGCCAGAACGCAATTACACCCAAAATTTGTCTTAAGTCTCCTCAAGCGTGGTTCCATGTCGGCAGCCGAGTATTCATGCGAAGGAAAAGGCGGACTCAAGAACCTGGAGATATAGCGCATCAAGAGCCGATACCCTCGAATTCGGCTTCTCGAGCAGTCGCTCAAACTGCTCCTCCGGATGGTCGTGAAATGTGTCCAGGAATTTTGTCACAACCCGAGCGTAGATGAAAAGTCCGCCCGCTTGTTCGACCAACTCCGTGAGCGAGTCGGGATTGCGCAGAACGTAGTCGCCATATCCTGGAATCACGGGCACGATTTGTCGAAGGTAACGTTCGACATCGCCACCCCATTGCTCAAGCGTGTCGTTCAAATTTAGGTGGTAGACATGCGGATGATTCGCGAGTGTTGGTGCAATGTTGGGGTCGGGACGGGAAGCGATGAAGATGAGTAGCCAGGGGATGTCTACGACAAGCTTCAACAGGTATTTCAAGATCGTAGGCACGTCTTTGCGATCCTGACATTCGTCGAGACCATCGACAACGAGGACGATCCGTCGCATCTGATGTAATGGGTTCCATTTTACTAGGGGTTTTTGCAGAAGATCCTCAGACGCATACTGTAGCAGCTGATTGGCGCCTCGTTTGGAATGCTCTCGCGCGCTCCTGCAGCAACAAGAGAGCGCAAGTGCGGCTGCGACTGAGCAATTTGGTGTGCGAGAGTCGGGAAAAAGAGTCGAGAGGAAGCGAGATCTCCACCACCTCTTACAAAGAAGAACGACGCCCCAAGAGCATCTGTCGAGTCGAGGATCTTGCAGAGTTGATACGTGATAGAAGATTTCCCCACACCGGGGCCGCCGCTCAGCCAGATAGACCTGCTTGGGTCCACCCTCGGGAAAGGTGCCGGTAGTCCAGAGCATCAGTTCCTCTGAAGAGCTCTTCGCGCGTGCCCTCCATGAACTCGCTCTTCAAATTGGCTACGGAACGATAGCCGGCAGCGGCATGCGGCATTGAGTCGATGATTCGTTTGTCGCTCTGACGTACACACCCAGACAATTGAGTCTGGAGTCCGTAACAACAGCGGCAGATAGACGTACCCGTCTCCTCGAGATTCTTCTGAATATTCTACTCCATTCTCTCTTGAGAACGTCTCGGCATAGAGACACTGTGCCCACTCACCCTCGTGTCTTGCACGATACCTTGCACGATGGTCTCGATGGCCACTTCACCGCGGAACTGGACGGAAGATCTTGAGAGAGTCCGAATGCGTGCAAAGCGTTTAACATACCCGAAAACATTTTGAGCGCGTCCGCCAATGCCCTGTCCATATCCTCCAGGAGTTCCTTGTTCCGTTCCGCAAAAAACCACCCTTTACACGATCCCAAAAAGCCTTCGCCACCCTTGAACATCATGCTGCGCTCCCTGATTTCCACGATATCGCTATCGAAAGCTAGGTCAAGATCAAATATAGAGCTTTGATTGCAAAGAAAGTGACCCTGAGAGCGTAGCCAAACGAACACGAAGCTCGGAGGAGTTTATAGGGCCGGAAGACGTTTGAGTTCCTGCTTCATCCACATACTCCGCGTCCACGCCCTTGATTTCCTTCATCATTTCCTCCAGTGTCCTGGCCAAAAAAACACCGCTTTGTCGAAAAACCCTTCGCGAGCCTTGTCATTTACCCGTGCAGCCTATTATGCGTCGTTTCATCGCGGTCAGCGAGACATGTGTGGTATATGGTGAGGTAAAGCAAACCTGGACTCTTTCAAAACACGGTCTTCAAGCCTTTCGCTATCAGGGACAAGCCAGGCAACGGCGCGAACTGTAGAGCGCTTTCTGCGAACTCGAGGATGGGACCTGCGTGATCAAGGCCTGCATCGACGATTGCCTCACGGCGAGTCCTGGAGGGCATATCGTAGAGTGTTGTAAGATTGACTGGATGAGTCTGTGAACAGAGGAACGGGTGCAAGAACGTTTGGTGTCAGAGCACGAAGGTCGCCCACAACATGCGATGCAGGACCGCGCCTTCGCCTCGTTTTTGCCATGGGGCAGATAATTCAAGAAGTCGTAAATCGGACCTCGCGCTGCCCCGGAATGGAAAACCGCGCTTGACAGGGTCGACGACACCTTGATAATGAGTCTGCATTCGCGTAGGTTCGTTGTACATACAACAATTCCGGGGCCCGCAGTTTGGCAAGACGTTACTCGGGATATTACGACGAGTCTACTGGTAAGATACATGAGAAATTACTAATAGGCAATGGAAAAAGAGCGTCACCCCAAGCTAGCTCAGAAAA
>JAOCPU010000092.1:0-59290 GCA_035772785.1 Phlebiopsis flavidoalba
TTATAGTAAATCGAACATAATATAGTAAAAAAGCTTAGTTTTGAGCAACCAGCAGGGTTTATTATATATAATAAGGATCCTCAGAGACTATACGTAGCCATCATTTTATTAGTTCACTCATTCACACCGGATCCTAAGGGAAGGGAAGGAATAGACAAAAATCTGATAGAATGATAAGATATAGGTCCTAAAAAATAATAAATAATAGATTTAGATAAATATTCTTTATTATTTTAGTATTTTGGGGGTGTGTGTACCCTTCGGATGCCCTAAGGCGATGGATGGAATAATGGATGGACCATTTGAATATTCAAGTTGTTTTTTAACTAATGTAGTAAAACAGATAAAACCTATTAAAATATATAATAACTTTAAGGAGGCTAAAGATCAAATTAAAAAAGATCAAAAAGGTAAAACAGGTGTTTACTGTTTAGTCAATTTAATTAATGGTCATATCTATATAGGTAGTTCTGTGAACCTTGCTGTTAGAATGTAAATTATCTAAACACTACTTATTTAAAAAAAAAACAAAAAAATAATAACATGCCTATTATACAAGCACTGTTAAAATACGGGCAAGAAAATTTTGCTATTTTAATTGTGGAATATGTTGATATAGAAAATTTATCGGTAAGGGAAACTTTTTATATTACACACTTTTTACCTTATTATAACGTATTAAAACAAGGCTATTCTTCATTAGGTTATAAACAAACGGAAGCTACTAAAAAATTGTTATCTGAATTAGCTCAAAATAAGGTACATTCAGATAAAACGAAATCTTTAATTTCTAAGGCTTTAGTAGGTGAGAATAATCCTTTTTACAATAAAAGTCATTCAATGGATGCTAAATTAAGAATGATAGAAGCTAATTCAGCTTATCCTGTTTATATTTACAATTCATTGAACAAATTATTAGTCATTTTTCCATCAGTTAAAACTTTAGCTAAATTAATTAATTCTAATCATGCTACTATAGTTAGTTATATTAAAAAAAAACTTTATTTAGAGGTGAATGGTATTTTAGTAATTTACCGTTTGATTTAATTGATGTACCTTTAATATCTAATTGGTGTTCAAAGGAGGCTAAAGATCTGATTACAGAAATTATTGATAACTCTCACATTAAGAAAGCTATCTTTGTTTATAATTCTAATAAAGAATTTATCCAAAAATTTGAAGGTGTAACACATGCTCAAAAAGAATTAAATATTAATCATGTTATAATAAAAAAAATATGCGTTATTAAATAGACCGTATAAAGGTTATATATTTAATTATGAGAGATTGAATGATGGGATCCCTACTCCTTAGTCATCCCCTTCCCTAAGGATAAGGGAAGGAATGGGAGTGGAACTAAGGGATACGACCACTGTTCAATGCTTCTATTCACGGACCCAATTACCGTTTAATATTACAAATTCCAAATTATGTAACTGGAGTAGTTTTAGCTAATGCTTCAATGGATATAGCTTTACACGATACATACTATGTTGTTGCACACTTCCACTATGTTTTATCAATGGGAGCTGTATTTGCTTTATTCGCAGGATTCTACTTCTGGACTCCAAAAATTATAGGATTAACATATAACGAATTCCTAGGTAAAGTTCACTTTTGGACTATGTTTGTAGGGGTTTTACAAACAGTCTATTTTTTTTTATGTAGTTATAAATCGTACATCTATTTCTGTGGGAGATGTAACTGAAAGGGTATTGATTGATAGTGACTCAAATGATATAGATAATAAAACTCTAGATCTTAAATTAAATAGTTTACCTTCACCTAAATTACCTAATCCTAATAATTCTAATAATAAACATATATTAAAAAAATTGGAAAGTATACATGCAGAAGTTAAGTTTATAGGTATCAAAGAATGCAAAACAAACATTCTTCTTAATGTCAAAAATAAGGCTGGTGTATATATGTTTTTCAACTTAATAAATGGTAATACTTACATAGGAAGTAGTGTTAAACTAGATAGAAGATTAGAGTACATATCAGTTCCATAGGTTCGGTGAATTTACCTTTATATAATGCTTTAAATAAATATGGTTTGAATAATTTTGCATTTGTAATTTTACAGTACTGTGAACCAGTAGAAGATGTTTGTCTAGCATTAGAACAGAGTTATCTTGATTTGTATAAACCTGCATATAATATCTTAAAATTGGCAGGTTCTTCACAGGGATTTAAACACTCTCCTGCGACTATTGCCAAGTTAAAAAAATTGCATGCTGGTAAATTACACCCCAGATTTGGTTCTAAAGCTAGCGAGGAGCAAAAACTTTTAACAAGTTTAGCTTTAAAAAAAAATTATTACAAAGAACATTCACACCACAGTAAAGGTAAAAAGGGTAGATTAGCTTCTCAATTTGGAATCGGTGGAAATAAAATTATTATGACTAGTGAATTAGGTGAAACTATTTCATTTCCTTCAATCAATAGTGCTCGATTACACTTCAAAGTTAGATTTACAACTATCTCCAAATACTAATAAAATTATTATTATTAAAGGAGTTAAATGGTCTATAACTACAGGTTAGAGTTTTTTAATAACATGTTAATTAGCCCCCGAATTTAATTATTTGTAAACATTCTTCTATTTGCTGGAAACTCCTAAAGCTAATTCTACCCGGATTGGGTTAAAATGATTTAGATATTACAATGGAAAATCAGCAGGATATCGTTCCTTAGAGATTATACGAAGGAAAATTAGATATTTTAAACCTTTCCATATGGCAATAAATAAGCTTTAAAAAACATGGATAAAGGGTTAACATAAGTTATTTGAGTTTATCTAATTTAAAAATATAATCCAAACCAATTATAAATATTTGGTATAATTGTAATTTAACATTCTTCCCTCAACACTTCTTAGGTTTAGCTGGTATGCCTAGAAGAATTCCAGATTATCCCGATGCATTCTCAGGATGGAACGCTGTATCAAGTTTTGGTTCTCTAATTTCTGTAGTAGCTACTGCTCTATTTTGCTATATATCATCTATGATATCTTTGCAAATGGTAAAGAAGTTAACAATAATCCTTGGGCTGTACCTTCTTTCTTTACTTCTACAGTAGAATTTAATAAAGAAGCACCAACAGCTAATACATTAGAATGGGCTTTATCTAGTCCTATCCCATTCCATGCATTCAACATGCTACCTGTTCAGTCATAACCCCCTTCCCTAATTTTTATTGGAGCGTGTACAAATTATATCAGTTAAGGTGTTCCGTATTAATTTACTACCCTTAACACCGATCCGATCTTTTTTTTTTTTTAATGAACAATACGGTTTTTAAATAATATTGCTCATTTTGTTGGAAAAATGGTTATTATATTTTCGGCTACAATTTTAGTAAAATATTTGTTAAATGTTTATTCAATACAATTAACGGATTTTTTTATTATCTTAAAATAATTTGTTTTTTAGGTTTAATAATTAGTTCTATCTCAGCTCTAGATTATTTAATTAAATTAATACTATATCATATTTTAAAACAGATTCGAATGTAACTATTTCTAAAAATTTACCTAAAAAAAAATATCTATTTACTTAAATGATTTAAAAATATTAAGTAAATTAGAAGAATCCTATCCTATGTTTTTTTTGTCTATAATTTTGTATTGTATTTAATTATATTCTTTATTCTTATTTATATTTTTATTGTAATATAGTTTATAGTGTTAAACAAAAATATGTTATACTCAAATATTTTTTATCTAATTATTCTTCCATCCGAAGGGAATGGGAGTGGAGTGAGTATTTATAGGTATACTTTCAAATTTTGTTTCTCTTGGTAACAATTACGTAAAATTAATCCCCCACTCCCTTAGGACCCTTAGGGAGTGGTGCAGATATCTCCAGGTTATTCACGTAAACTGGCATCCGTAGGGGAAGTAATAGCAATCGCACTGGTGTTAACGGGAAGCGGATAGTTGTAATATCACTATTAGCCTAGGAGCCGCAGCCGCAGCCGCAGCCGTCATGCACGCGTACTCAAAACAATCAGCTAAGATGTTCTGTATATAAATACTACGCTTAGCACCGATCCGATCTCTTTTTATTATATCAATGAAAAAAATTAATGAATATTTATTAGGAAATAATCCTAACCTAGTTGGTACAATCGTCGCTTTTAGAAAAGGATTAATCAAAAGTAAATATCTTGAATATGAGGATAAAGCAATGAAGGATTATAAATCAAAACATTACTCTCCAGAATCATATTCAGTGTTACTATACTTTGATCATAGAATAGGACAGATAACAAGGTACTTGTTCAATCCAAACTTGATATATTGGAATAAAAAACCTAGTATATTAAATATATACACTAAAAATAGTAACTATCTACATTCTAACGAAGTTAAATTACCAGTAACAAATGTAGATTTCTATGAAGAAAACGAAGATGAATTACCTATCGATAAAAACCCTAACTTTGTGTATAACGCTCCCAAAGACGTGGTAGATAGTTCCCCTACAATAGTCATAGATCATGGTTACAAAGGACACAGAGATGAAGAAGGTTTTAAATTAAACTTTAAATTGCTCTACGATGGTAAAATAAGTAAAGATATGATCTATTTATTTATACATCAATTATTGAGTAACTATATTCTATCAGGGTGCAATGTTACTCCCTACTGTGACATGGAGTTCATATATAACACCGATAATAGTATCCCGAAAATATCTAAAATTCCTATGATCGAGTATCCACATAAAGACGGTGTGGTTTATTATCCTAAATCTATTAACATAAGCTCTATAATTAAAGAAGGTGCAAGTAAACACGATATCACATTTGTACAAAGAGAGCTTAATGAACATCCTCAAGTTATTAAAGACCTAAGAATGTTTATTAATGGGGAGTACTGTACAGAATAAGAAATTCTTAGAGAATAGAATACTAAGATTCAACGAGTCAGTAGAAAGATTCTATAATACCAATAAATCTTAGAATATCTACTCTAAAGTAAAAGTGTGTGTATGTATATAACATAAACATTATTATCATATCCGGGAGACAAAGAATGGCTTCTTTATAGTTACAACACAACATTTACTCTCATGATGGTTCAATTCCATCTGTCTCCCATAAACTCCACTCCCATTCCCTTCGGATGGAAGGAACAAAGTGCCTATATGTTTTTAAGGTACATTTAATTGGTACTAAATATTATTATTACTATTAAAATGTCCTTAATCAAATTTATTACAAAAGAAATTGGTACAATTATATTAATATTCCTTATGGTGTATATCTCTATACTATGTTTAACATTATGTTCAATAAGTTTATATCTAATGTTATTAGTTTTTTATATCTTACATTTTATATGTGGGTAGATTTGTATCATACTTTAGATAAACCCATAAAATGGGTACAAGTAAGATATGATGTAGATATCTCTATAATGTTTCTAATGAAAGTAATATTATGGATGTTCTTTATTCAAGTTGTAGTATTTACTATCACATCATTCGCATTCCTTTACTACTGGTACTACGAAGTATATACTGTCAATGAGTCATTTATTCCTACTGTTATATTATTAAGTAACATTAAACAGAATAGGTTATCACTTAAATCATTACAAGATAAACTAGAGAAACTAGAGAAAAGTAAAAAACCTATCAGTGACAGCCATCAAAAAGAAGAAAATTCTAACAATAAAGACTCAGAGAACATCATAGTTAGAATTAGAAAAGGTGGTGCTCCAATGCTATTCATATTATCTACATTACTTACATACGCTAATAGAATCCCTATTATCAATAGACTGACAGGATACATAACTATGAAATATGCTAATACTAGTTGGCTACAATTACTTATTAGATTAAGAAAATTGTTTATTATATTTAATGCAGTCATAGGTTTAGTAACAGTCTTTAAAGTTACAGGGTATAGTTCTGACAATATGATAGCAGGGTTTTATGGTCTTGGAGGAACTTATATTGAAATGTTTACATCATTCGTGAAAAGAAGAACATTCTATTATTTAGTAGAATTATTTGATCATAAAGTAGTCCCTAACGTACCAAATAACCCACCGGTAGTTGGTGGCCATTCGGTGCAAAAGAGAGTACTTGGATCACTCCCCTAGGTGCACCTAAGGGTAGGGGAACACAAAACCCATGATCAATGATGGAATGAGTAAAATAATGGAACTATCACAGAACCAAGACTTTTATAAAGGTCCATTCGGTAATAATACTAACTCTAGCACTTGGTCCTGGACTTCTATCTTGTATTACGGAGGTATAGGTATTTTATCCATTGGTATATTATACATAGGTTACACATTATATTATGAACCATCTTACATCTATGATCTATTTACCGAAGGGTGTGGTATCGACCATAAAGGAAAAGGTGTAGAAAAATTAGGTAGAAGAGGACTTAAAAAAGGTTTAAAAAAATTTAAATTAGATCGAGATAATGATCCTTCCCTTCCTTAGGATCCTTAGGGCTTCCCTAAGGATCCTAAGGACGGAGATGTAGAAATCTTCGATGCTAGAACTGAAGGTGTCTCAGATGTCATAGAAGATGTCATAGTGCCTAAGGGCGTAGAGGGTGTAGCAAGTAAAATAGGTGCTGGTGTCATAGGATTCTATAAAGGTGTATCTAGAGCATTGAACCCTTTCACATACTTACCTAGAAACAATTATCATGGTATGAGCCATAGTGATTTTCTTAGAATACAGAGTGATCATCATACATCGGTAAATACATTATACCCATTTACACCCCATAATCCTTATGACTCACTATGGAAAAAACTGAGATTATCTATATTCGGTGAAAATTTGTATGAAGAGGATGTCAGAAATATGGCATTAAATGTGTATCATAATAATATACAGAAATTGCTACAACCTACTATTGACGTGGATAGATTTATTAGACCAAGTATTCAAATAGATACAGTAAGTGGTAGAATTACTCCTATTACATCAGTGGGTATTCCAGTGACTATGAGTAGTAACTCTATCTATGATATGAACACTGTAGCTAATATTAGTAGTAAACTAAATACAGGTTGGAGTTCAGTTGTCCCATCTACACCCATCGCCTTAGGGAGTGGTACCGACGGAGCAAGTACATCGTTTGATCCAGCAGTTCTATCTGATAGACTAAGTAACATACCTGACCAAGAAGATGTCAGTGCGTGGTCTAGTGCTATAGATAATAGTAAAGGGTTCATTCCCCCTACCGAAAATAAATATGATATATTAAGAGAAGTTAATATTTAATTCATCGTGATACCCCCAGATTACCCATTTAAATTTAAGAATAGTAAATCTATTTACAATATTGAAGGCTTTAATTAAAAGTGTTACTGTTAAGCTTCTCCCCCATTCCTTCGGCTCCTAAGGGAATAAACAAAGGGATGTATAATATTATACGTTTTGGTACCAGTTTCTAAGTTAATTTAGATGATATTATTTTATCAGGAGTTATTACATAAGGTTTAGTTCCTACCATTAACCCATTGTGATCATAAAGTATTTGTCGTTTATTTTCCGTAGGGATTAATTCGTAAGTCTGGTTAACAAGGTTAATTGTAGAGTCAGAAATATCTCTAAATGATTTAACTTGGTTTAATACTAGGGATTTATCTTTATGTAGTAAAGATTTAAGGTCATTGAAGTTAATGTCAGCTTTATGACTTAATCCTTTGACTTTAACAATCTCAGTCCCATCCTCCAATATAAGTCCGTAGACTTTTGGTGCCAGGAATACTCCTTCTTTAACTTTATATTCTAATTTAAATTTACCAATTTCTTTGTTATTAACCATGAAGTCTGGAAGTGGCTTATTTAAAATTAAGCTATCAGTATCCATGTAATAAACTTTTGTACCTGTTTCAACACAATGTTTAATTGTAACCCCCATGTTCACTCTCGATACACCCGCAGTTTCTGAAGCCGACGAAATTGAACCTTTGAAGTTTTTCATAGCCTCATCATGTTTAAACGGATTTAAATAAGTTGCAATAGATTTAATATCAGTTAACTCTGTAACTGAACTTACTTCCACATCTTTTCTTTGGATTAACTTAGTTATCTCTGCTAATGTTAATATTGCTGTGGTTTCTAATTTATAATCCTGGCCCATTTTACCATAAAGTGAATTAAGCAACAATTTGGCAATAAAATATCTTGGGTTAGTTTTGGGTGTATTACATTTCTTCCCCTAGGACTCGTAGAAATGTGAGATAAAATCATTGAATACATATTCTCTGTTAAATAAATAACCTCTTAATATTTTAAATTTGTAGCCGAAGTTATCCATAGCGTTATAGATTTCTGTAGATGAGTATACATCAGTCCACTGCCCTAACGGGCTTACAGTTCTGAAACCGTTGTCAGTTTGTACCCTTGTTTGTAATACTGGGTGATCAAGGTTGTCTGGAGTTGTTACCTCTACTTACTCCCTTAGGAACAAGAACCCATAAGGTCTATTCATAGGATCTTTAGGTTAGGTTCAAATGTAAAGTTTTTGATTGAATGAATAGAGTTTATATCACCTTCGAAATAGATAGGATTACCAACCGGCATTAAAGAAAGCATAGAGTGTGGGTAAAGAGAATTAACATCATAATAGTATAAATCATGACCATGTCCTAGGGGAAGGAATATAAACATCCACATGTCCACCAGTATACGATTGTTTGATAAAGTTATATGGTTCCCCAGTAATAATGGGTAATTTAACCTCAGGTTTATAGTAATTAGTGTCCTAGGGGAAGGAAAGATTTTAATGCTAAGCTGCTTGTAGTCGGGGTATTTTTAAGAGATACACCTAATGTGCTTGTAACTTCCTCACTAAATTTAGTTAATATTTGATGAAGAACTTTACAGTCTTGTAAACAGTATTTTTATAGTCTCATCTTTAAGACTCCAGTTTTTACCTTTATATGATTTACAATATGATTTATATTCATTAATATCTATTCCATCAAAGAAATTAAAGGCAGGTACTGATCCTACGTAATCTGTCCTAGGGGAAGGGAGTATTTACATCATTAACGAATAGGTATGGAAATGTACCTTTTTGATCAACTCCGAATCCTTTAGCCAATGATTTCAAAGAACCTTGTATTAACAGTAATGAGTCCCTAAATTTAATTTTAAAAGTTCTTGGTTTAGATATACTAATCTCAATGAAATCGCTTTCTCTTCGGATCATGTCTAATGTATATTTTATGATTATCCGAGTACATAGATAGAAATTTTAATAAGAATATTGAGTCAAATTTAGAGAAATTGTGAGCGTAGACGATGTATCCATCGTATTTATAGAAATCACCTTTTTTTAGTAAAGATTAATTTAATAGCTGCAAGTAGCATTGCCCCAACAGTTTTATGGTCTGATAAGTAGAAACTGAATTTATTTCTACCATCAAATACACAGATACAATAAGGAACCATTTTATTATCGATAGTTCTAGTCTCGATATCCCAAGTTAGGAATTTATCGAATTTAGTTTTAGTGGGATGTGATTTCATTAAGAATTTGAAGTCTTTACTCTCAGTTTTATGTGTAACTACACTATCTATGAATTTGTAAGTCATTTTGTTAATCTCTCTAGTGAAATTAACGTATGAACCTTTATCTGAAATGTCCTTGAATTCAAGAAGGATGTTATCATCGTTATCGAACTCGGATATTCTTACTATGTTATATCCTTCGAACATCTGTATCTGATAAAGGAATTGATCATCATCTTTAGTAAATACAATTATAAGATTATTAGAGTCATGGCTTATAACTTTACCCCAAGTAATTACATTCATAGTATTTGGTAGATCGTAACCGAATATTTTAGTCGTAGGAAGAGTATATTTGTCTTGTGGTTCATGGATAATTGTTTCTTCGTTTAGTAGTTCATCTTGAGATATTAATTTGTATTTGAAATGGATGTTTACTAGTTCTCCGGATGAGTAGTCGTTACTTTTGAATGATAGGAAAGAGTTCATTGTTCTAATAAATCTTTGTAAGTCAGAACTTGTAACTTTAGAAGCTTTGGATAATGATTTCATTGCTCCACCTTCGTATTCCTTCCATCCCATAGGAACTAAGGCGATAGGCGATGGACTACTATTAATAAGGCGAAGAATTTATTGTTTAAACCTGATAATATTAAATTATTAAACGATTTTATCAAGTATTCAAAACAAGATACTTTATGCTTACTTAAAGCACTACAAACAGCTTCCCTTAGGACCAAGGTGCAATATTATAATGATTATAAAGTTGATATTACTAATTGTTTATCTGCTAGTAACATGGCTATGAAAATATATAGAACCAACTTTATGACCATTCCAATACCAATTCTACGAGATTCAGAAGATAGATTCATTAGAGATAGTTATTGTTCCTAAGGGAGTGGTGGTGCTACGGATATATACTCATGTGTGGTTAAATTACTACATTATATTGATGTGAATAGTTTATACCCATTTTCTATGCTTAAACCTATGCCTTTGGCTTTACTCGAAATTATTAAAAATCCTAAAAAACTAGATTTAAATAACTTCTTTGGGTTCTTGTTCCTAAGGGAGTAAGTAGAAGTTTACTTACCGAAGGGAACGAAAAGACCTATGTTACCACTTAGACACGATGGTAAAACTATATTCCCGACTGGTACATGGGTTGCTACATATTTCAGTGAGGAACTTAAAGCTGTACTAGATTTAAACTTAGGCTATCAATTTAATATTATCGAAGCTCATAGATATAGTAAAGGTGATATATTTACTAAATTTGTAAACCATTTCTTCGAAATTAAACGAAATAGTACTGGTTCCCAAAAATTCCTAAGTAAACTATGTCTGAATAGCCTGTACGGGGGATGTTTGGGAGACGACAAGATGTATCTGAGGTTAAAGTTGTGAATACTGATACTTTAATCGCTTTAAGCGCAAGTAGAGTTATTAATAATATAACACCTTTAAGTAATGATAAATATCTAATAAGTGTAAGCACTAACATTAACACTGAGTTACTAACTGAACTTAACTCATATATCCTTAGTTCCTAAGGATCCTAAGGGTGTGGAAGAGAAAGTAATTATACTAGTGTTAACACACCTATTAATTCTAATGTGGCCATTGCATCTGCTGTTACAAGTTACGGTCGAATATTAATGATGAAGTATAAAATACTTGATTGTGTGGTTTTTATAGTGATACGGATTCTTTATTTACTACGGATTTAACTCCGTTTACACATTTAATTGGAGATGAGTTGGGCCAATTTAAAAATGAAATGGAAGGTTTATCTATTAATAATATTATTGATAGAGCTATGTTCTTGGGAATTAAACAATATGGCTTTCAATACACTGATATGTCGGGGAACTTGGTATGTAAATCCGTATTTGCAGGGGTCAAAAGAAATACACTGTCTTTTGAACAATTAATATCTCTGTTTAATGGTGGTAGTGTGAGAATACTTCATAAAGATAGATTTATTAGATCTATGACTAATTTCAATATTAAAATTAAAGATATGGAAAGTATTGTAAAAATCAATAGTGACAAAGAGTTAGTTGATAATGAATACTTACCTATCAATGTACAGTTGGCTGACTATGGCTGTTCGATCAAGCCATATCTAAACAATATTAATAACACCTACACTAAAATTATTAAATTACAATCAGAAACCCCCAGATTATCCCGATTACTCGTAATATGAATAACGAGAACACCCTTAGGATGCATAAAATGCCCCTTTTTGTTAGGAGAAGTTGGCGCTTGCAATCGGGGTATATTATGATATATTTATAAATTCACCATTGGTTACACATCTGCCACGACAGGATATTATCTCTGTATTTAATGGTCACCCCCTGTAAACACTAGTTTAACTGATTCGTTATACTTAAAGGGATCCAAGTAAGTAATTAATGTACTTTCATCTGTCAACGCTACCTATTTCTACATCGGATTAATTGAACCAGTTCCAATTCTGTAACTATTGCTGTGGTTTCTAATTTATAATCTTGACCCCTACGAATTACGATTATATTTATTTTCATAAAAGGATCATGCGAGTATAGTTAAGAGGTATAACATCTGTCTTCCAAATAGATATCATCAGTTCAATTCTGATTACTCGTACTCGGACCGAAGGGAATGTACTTATATCATATATTGAGTTGTAGTTTAACCTGGAAAAACGTCATTTTTTGGGAGTGAATAATATCAGTTCGACTCTGGTCAACTCAGGCATTGAAGACAGAACTCGAGAGGTTTGAGTGCTTCCCTTTTAAGGAAGAGGTCTTGGTTCGAGTCCAAGTGTTTTCCAGATATAAATTTATGGGCAGGTGATCCGAATGGTAATGGTGGTTCTCTGTAAAAGAATTGGTTAATAGCCGTAAAAGGTTCGATTCCTTTACTGCTCAATATATAATGTCTTTGCGTCCTTAGTGTTCCTAAGGGAGTGGAAGGAATACAAGACTGTAGCATAATTGGTAATGCATTCCGCTCATAATGGAACAGATTATGGTTCAATTCCATGCGGTCTTAAGGGGTATTTGGCCGAGTCTGGTTTATGGCGCTTATCTTGAAAATAAGTACTTCTAAAAAAAGTCGTGAGTTCAAATCTCACAGTGCCCGGGCGACTCTATTCGTAGTAAGATTAAATTAAATTTAATCATAATCAAAACATACAAACAATAATACGGAAATAAATCCGGCAAAATTATTCAAATAATCCATCGGGTTCCATCGCCTTAGTTCCTATGGGATGGAATGGGAGTAGAAATTATAGAATAATAATATAATATTAAATAATTAATATAAACACTTAAATAAATTAAAAATGTTATTAATAAATAAATCAGTACAATTAACAATTAATTCACCATTAGAACAATTTGAAGTTACAAATTTAATAGGGTTAAATGCTCCCATTTTTGGTTATTTACATCTAAATTTAACTAATTTAGCTTTATATTCTATCTTAGTATTATTAATCATAATAAGCCTACATTATTTAGGAAATAATGATAATAAATTAGTACCATCTAAATGGTCAATTGCTTTAGAAAGTATATATGCAAGTATAAATGCTATGGTTAGAGAACAATTAGGTAAAGAAGCTTACTATCCTTTTATTTATTCTTTATTCTTCTTTATTTTAATAGCTAATTTATGTGGTAATGTACCATATTCATTTACAATTACTACATCTATAATGGTTTCAATTGGATTATCCTTTACTATACTTATTGCTGTTACTATCTTAGGTTTATCTATCCACAGATTAAAATTTTTCTCATATTTTGTTCCATCTGGTACACCTTTAGCTTTAGTACCTCTATTAGTATTGATTGAAATGGTTTCATATTTAGCTAGAGCTTTCTCTTTAGGTATTAGACTTTTTGCTAATGTTGTAGCTGGTCATACTTTAATGAAAATATTAGCAACATTCTTGTATCAAATGTTCTCAGCAGGTATAATAATGTTTATAGTAACTTTAATACCATTTGTTTTATTCTTAGCAATTATGGGATTAGAATTAGCCGTTTCATTTATACAAGCCTATGTTTTCTCAATATTAACTTGTTCATATATTAAAGATGCTATTGAATTACATTAATTCCCCCATTCCTTCTACTCCATTTCCCCTAGGATCCTTAGTACCGTGAATGGAGTATGCTTCCCCTTCGTCCTATCGATGGACCCACTCCCCTAGGTGAAGGGAAGGGATGGAGTTCAATTAAAAGAAGTCTAAATTAAGGTTATAAATAAATTTTATTTAGATGTTGTACTTTAAACTATTTAATCATTAATAAATAATTTATATTTATTTAATAATATATTAACATTTATATTGTAAAACGTATGTATATATATATAATATAAGTGATGGTTAATTGACTAATCGTCTTAGTACTTAGACTGTTTCTCTTGAATATAACTAATACTACTCTTCACCCAAAGATGCCTTCCCTTCCCCAAGGATGGAACAGTACCGTGAATGGGAAGACTATGGATTAATAGGCAACTCCTTACCGAATGTGTATCTAAGTAGGAGATACATACCGTTCTCAAATAAAATAAAATAAAAAAAATGAATAATAACACAAATCACTCAATTTACTCTAGATTATTAAATCAAGAAATAGATTCAAACAAACTACATAAATTTGGTGTTAATGGGTCATATTTCCTTCCGGTCGGATCCACGGGAGTACAAGCAAAAAAGTTTAAATAGTAGAGTAGCTGAACTTACCGGAGTAAATACTCCATCCATCATTCCCCTAGGATCCTTAGTACCTAATGGGGGGAGTAGTAAACACCAATCAATAATAAACAAAAAAAATACACACACTCACTCATCCTTAGGGAAGGGAACAAATAACAAATTCAAATTAAAAAAATACTTGCAAACAATATACGGTTTTGATGCATCAAATGTAGACTTAATTTTAAGTAAAGATCTAGTATATCAATTTAATAATAGTTATAATAAATATGGGGCACTAGATTCTATTTTAGATAATTCATTCTACACTAAACAAAGTTTAACAGGTACAAAAGTATATGAAGTTACAAATTCTAATGTAACTCTTCAATTATTTTTATATTCATCAGAAATCAATAGTCTAAAAAATGACTATTTAAAATACTTATGTGCATATATCAGTAAAAAAATTAAAAAACCATTTAAATTAAATTTAATTAGATTAAGAAATTTAAAATCAGATACTGTTATTAGTGCTAAGGCTATTGGAATTGTTGCAAATAAAATTAAAAATAGTGTTAGACCTGTTGCTTATAAATTTTTAGGTAATTTGATTAAATCACGATCATTATCAACAACTGGAGTTCATATTAAATTAGGAGGTAGATTAAAAAGACAAAGATTAACAAATAGAATTACAACTATGACCTTTCAAAAAGGTAGTTTAAACAGAGTAAGTAGTGATCTTTTAACTACAGCTAGATACACATCCAAAAGTGTTAGAGGTGCCTTTAGTATTACAGTTACAATGGCCCATAAATTTTTTTAATTAAATCCCCCCATTCCTACTATTCCCTACCCCTTATCCTTAGGGAAGGGATTGAGTTTATATGGAGGTTCAATTCCTCTTAGGAATACTCGCGCTCTTCGTCTTATCGACTGACCGATTGCAATTAAATTTTATAAACCTAATCGATCCCTACCCTTCCCTTACTAAGGGAGTGGAGTGAGGACCACAAATATTTTTGGTTAAACCTACTTGATATTTTTAATATCTTGTCTAAGTCATTCGTTACTTCTCTTTCACTTCCCTTCGAGTGGAGCCCTTCCATCCCATAGGAACTAAGGACAGGTGCCCATTCCCGGATCCGGAGACAGTAGAATGGCTGTTATTTTTTTATATTACATAAACAATGAAAAATCTTTTTATCGATATTTTAGCTTTTGGTGCTCTTCTTTCTAGTGTTTTAGTTATTACTTCTAAAAATCCAGTAATAGCTGTTATTTTCTTAATCTCTGTATTTGTTAATGCTGCTGGATACTTAATTCTACTTGGTGTAGGATTTATTGGTATTTCATATATTATAGTGTATGTGGGAGCTATAGCAGTTCTATTTTTATTCGTTATAATGCTTCTTAATATTAGATTATCTGATATTTTAGAGGCTGGATCTCAATACACTAAAAATATTCCTTTAGCATTAGCTATTGGAATACTTTTTATTTATGAAATCTTTACTATTATTCCAACAAATGATGTTTCTTTAATATCTTCTTTATTAAGTTTAATTACTAACTTTAATGGGTTATTCTTAAACTCTGATATTTCATCTACCGTAGTATATAATACTATAAATCCTATATTGGCTGATACTACCTTTACTGGTTTCCTTCAAGTACAAGCTATAGGTCAAAGTTTATACACTTTTGGGGCTTATTGGTTAATTATTACAAGTGTTATATTGCTATTAGCAATGGTAGCTCCTATATTTATAAAAAAAAAAAAGTAACCCCCTTCCCTTAGGATCCTCTTCCCCTGTTCCTAAGGATCCTAAGGGAGTGGATGGAATCCCTTCGGTACTTAGTACCAATGATAGGACCGACCGATGGACAAAAATTATAATGTTATTTATATTTTGTTGTTAATTATTGTTTATTTTATCTCTGATTTATACTTTTTTAATCTATCTTTTGTAAATTCTTTATTTTTATGTGTTTGTTGCATTTATTTTTACTGGTTTTTCATTATTTACGTCTAAAATATATAAATGGTCTGATAATTATTTTATTAGAACTATTCAAAAATTAATATTTTACACTATTACTTCAATATTCACATATTTTGTATGTCAAATATTGTTAAGTTATTTCGGTTTAAATATATTTAGTTTTTTATCTTTAATCGGTGGATCACTCCCCTAGGTGCACCTAAGGGTAGGGGAAGACGATGAAAACACTCCATCGCCTACTCCTTAGGGAATGGGAAGAAAAATAATAACGATGAACAAAAAAATGTTGTTAAAGTGGATAGATTTGTTGATGAACATGATAAAGAATACTATAAATTTGAAGGTAAAGTTGAAACAAATATGGTAAACCAGATAACTAATAAAATAGTTGATGGTGTTGTAGAAGGTGTAGCGCTCCTAGTATAGGTGCTGCTGCTGCTGGAGGTACTGTTGGTAGTGCTATTATAAAATCAACTGTTGGTTTACCTCCGATTAGCGTACTTAGGTGCTGGTGTTTTTGTAGGTACTGCAACTTCTAAATTAGGATTAACAGCAGGTAGTGCTATAACTAAAAATGCTGATTTAAGTGATATTATTAAAGAATCTAAACACAGTGATCCTAATGTTGATAATATTCCTTCTACACCATTAGGTACCCGATGAACCTAATTTTACAGTAAATTCTCCTACTCCCGATCTTTAGGGAAGCCCTAAGGACAGGAACAGAAGATGGTGTGCCTTTGTTAGATTTAATCAATTCTATTTTAAGCTTAAATGTTTTAGAGTTATTATTAATAATATTAATAATAATAATTGTAAATAATAATAATTTGTCCTAAGGGAAGAAATTTAATTGAAAAATACATTAAAAAATTTACACTTAAGTATGTTCCAACAAAAATATGTTAAATTACATAAATTTATTGATAATTTATTTATTACAAATAATAGAATTAATAAGATCTTAATTGTAATTTATTTAGTGTTATTAATTGTTATTAAATTAATGAATATTTACTTTATTAGTGAATTAAATACAAATATAGATGATTATATATTAGTGTACAATCATATTATTAAAAAGAGTAGTTTATCTATATTTGTATTACCTCTATTAAATAATAATTACTTCACTTCCACTACCCTTAGGATCCTTAGGGAAGCCCCAAGGAGCCTAAGGGTAGGAAAGGCAATGGACAACAAACTCAAATAATCCCCCTTTCCTGTCCTGTCATACTCTTCCCTAAGGGTAGGAACAGTACCAATGGGAATAATGGATTAAAAGAGTCAATAATAATATCGTGCTGAAATAGTTTAAATGGTTAAAATATTCCACTCATGATGGTATGATATAGGTTCGATTCCTTTTTTCGGCTTAGAGTAAAACAAAAATATAAATGGTTTTAACTACTCTTTTTTAATTCAAACATTCAATAATAAATAAAAAAAAAAATAAAAATAAATATGTTACAATTATTACTAATAATACCTTTGGCGGGTTCATGCCTTTTGCTTTTAATACCAGAAAATACAATTGAAAATAAATATAGAATAAAAAATATTAGTCTAATAATTTCTTTAATTAATTTTTTAGTTTCTATATTTTTATGGATTCAATTTGACTCAAATACTAGTGATTATCAATTTGTATATGAATTTAGTAAATTAAGTTTTTGCCATTTTAATATAGGAATTGATGGTATTTCTCTTTACTATGTACTACTTACAACATTTATTACACCTATCGCTTTAATCTCTAATTACGATAATATGAATAAAAATGTTAAATTTTTTGTTATATCTTTCTTATTATTAGAAACATTACAAATTGCAGTTTTTGTAGTTTTAGATTTATTTCTTTTCTATATATTCTTTGAAAGTGTATTACCAATTTTTTTATTTATTATTATTGTAGTTTATGGTTCAGGTGAAAATAGAATTAGATCAGCTTTATTATTTATTTTTTTATATACACTAGCAGGTTCTTTATTTATGCTATTAGCTATATTACAAATATACAGTAATATAGGAACTACTGATTTTATTTTAATTTCTTTAAGTGAAATAAGTTTAGAATCTCAAAAAGTATTATGGTTAGGATTCTTTTTAGCTTTTGCAGTTAAAACTCCTCTATGGCCTTTTACAGGTTGGTTATATAGAGCTCATAGTGATGCTCCTTTAGCTGCTTCAATCCTACTAGCTGGTACAATATTAAAATTCGCAACTTACGGATTCTTAAGAGTTTTAATTAATTTCTTACCTGATGCTACTAATTATTTTGGACCATTGGTTCAAACAATTGCTATCGTAACTTTAATTTACGCATCTTTAGCTACTATTGTTCAGCAAGATACTAAATCTTTAATTGCTTATAGTTCTATTTGTCACATGGCTGTAGTAATACTAGGGTTATTTTCTAATACAATACAAGGTATAGAAGGTGCTATTTTACTATCATTAGCTCATGGTTTCGTGTCTCCAGCCTTATTCATCTGTGTGGGAGGTGTAGTATATGATAGACTACATACAAGAGCTATACCTTACATTAGAGGATTAGCTAATGTCATGCCAGTATTTACAATCTTATTCTTCGTCTTTACTCTAGCTAACACAGGTATTCCATTATCTTTAAACTTCCTTGGGGAACAATTATCTTTAATTGGAATCTGGGAAAGAAATCCTATAGTAGCAGCATTAGGTGCAACAGGTATAGTATTCAGTGCAATATATAGTATATATTTATATAATAGATTATCTTATGGTGTATATTCTCCTCACTTGAAACCATTACAAGATGTTACAAGAAGAGAATTTAATGTATTGATCGCATTATTAATACCTACTGTAATTTTAGGTATTTTCCCTAATATTATTTTAGATGGTTTACACCTTTCAGTTTCAACTTTATTATATAATATCCCCCTACACCCATTCCCTTCCCGCGATAGGAGGGCTAATAAAAGAGATCTCACAATAAATAAAACTATTAGTTTTATTTACTTTTCTTGAGAGAATTGTTTAAGATGAATCTTAGTTCACCGGATCCACTCCATCGCATACTCTTCCCATCGCCTTAGTTCCTATGGGATGGGAGCGGAATGAATGAAGAAAGGAATGGAAGGAATAAACGTGTTAAAATTAGACTAAGATCTAAAGGATGAATATATAACAAATGAATTTTTCTATTTTTAAAATTATATTTAATGATGCACCACAACCTTGGCAAATAGGTTTCCAAGATAGTGCAGCACCCGGATTTACAGGTATTGTAGAATTACATAATACAATCTTTTTCTATTTAGTAGTTATCTCTGTTGGAGTTTTTTGGGTATTAGGTTCAATTATCTATTACTACAATTCTAACAAATCTCCTATCGTACATAAATATCTTAACCACGGTACATTAATCGAATTGATATGGACTATCACACCTGCTTTAGTTTTAATTGCTATCGCTTTCCCTTCATTTAGATTACTTTATTTATTAGATGAAGTAATTAGCCCTACAATCACAATCAAAGTAGTAGGACACCAATGGTATTGGTCTTACGAATACAGTGATTATGTAAATGAAAGTGGAGAATCAATCGAATTTGATAGTTATATGATACCTGAATCAGATTTAGAATTAGGTCAATTTAGATTATTAGATGTGGATAACAAAAGTTATTGTACCTGTAGATACTCACATTAGATTAATAGTTACTGGTGCGGATGTTATTCATTCTTGGGCTGTACCTTCATTAGGTATTAAAATAGATGCAGTTCCAGGTAGATTAAACCAAACATCTATATTAGCTGAAAGAACAGGTGTGTTCTATGGTCAATGCTCTGAAATTTGTGGAGTTTGGCACGGATTCATGCCTATTGCAGTAGAAGCTGTTTCTGTTCAAGATTACTTAGCTTGGATTAACTCTAATTAATAACCCCCATATCCATTCACACGGGTAATGATGGAAGAGCCGAAGTAAACTAAAAGTATCTGGTTAATTTACATACGGTTGTGTACTAGGCCTGCAAAGCTTAAGTTAAAAGGTTCAATTCCTTAATTAACCTAATATTTCTCTTAGTTTAAAGGCAAAACAGCATTCTTCTAAAGTGTTAATTTTGGTTCGAGTCCAAAAGAGAAATGTCTTGGCTACAATGGGTCCCTTCCCTAAGGATCCGAAGGGAAAGGAAGTAAATAAATAAAAAGTATTATGGAATAAATTGATTGTAATTTGTAATTCATTAATTTCAGTGTTAATGCATTAATTTATTCATTTTTAATATTAATATAAATAATAATTATAAACTATGAATAAATAAAAACAAAAATAAAAATAAAAACCCAAATGATGAATAATAATTTAATTTTAGTTATATTAAATACATTAATTAATTTAATTGATGTGTTACTAGTATTGTTACCTGTATTACTTTCTGTTGCTTTCATGACTATTATTGAAAGAAAACAATTAGCAGCCCATCAAAGAAGAGTAGGTCCTAATACTGTAGGTTATTACGGTATTCTTCAACCCTTCAGTGATGCTCTTAAACTTATTCTTAAAGAAACAGTTATACCCTCTCAATCTAATAAAGTTTTATTTTACTTAGCTCCTATTTTTACTTTAATTTTTAGTTTATTAGGTTGGGGAATAATACCTTTTGGTGAAGGTTTAACTCTTTTTGATTTCCCATTAGGTATTTTATATACTTTAGCTCTATCTTCTTTAGGTGTTTATGGTATTTTATTTGCTGGTTGGTCCGCTAATTCTAAATATGCTTTTAGGATCACTAAGATCTACTGCTGCTATGATTAGTTATGAATTAATTTTAAGTTCTGCTATTTTAATTGTAATTTTATTAGCTGGTTCATTTAATTTTACAAGTATTATTGAAAGTCAACAAGCTATTTGGTTCGTAGTACCTTTATTACCTGTGTTTATATTTTACTTTATATCTATATTAGCTGAAACTTCTAGAACTCCTTTTGATCTACAAGAAGCTGAATCTGAACTAGTTGCTGGATTCTTCACTGAACATAGTTCAATTATATTCGTGTTCTTTTTTTTAGCCGAATATAGTTCAATTGTGCTATTTAGTGCGATAACTGCTATTTTATTTTTTGGTGGATATAATATGCCTCAACTGTTTGTTAATGATACTTTCATTAACTTACAAGCTATTGTACTAGGTTTAAAAACTTGTGTATTCTGTTTTATGTTTGTATGGTTTAGAGCAACATTACCAAGATTAAGATATGATCAATTAATTGAGTTCTGTTGGCTAAATTTACTTCCTGTTGCAGTTGCATTTATTATACTTGTACCTTGTATTTTAATAGCATTCGACATAGCTCCTTACTAATCCCCCTTGTCTACCATTAGGATCTTTAGGGGTCCCTTCCCATAGGAACTAAGGACAGGATAGGAACAACTCCACTCCACTCACTTCGGAATGAATAAAGGATCGATGGATGGCATAAAAGGGATAGTGTAATCACTAATTTTAGCAATCAACAATAGAATAATTTTATTCTATTCCTAGCCCTTGATATAATTAAATAAAAAAAAAAATATGTTACAATTATTTAAAAACAAAAAATATGGCTTAAAAATTTTAACAGCAATAGTTGTTATGGGTCCTATGGTGTTCATCGCCTTAGTTCCTATGGGATGGAATGGGGAGTGGATATTATACGATCTAATAAAAAAATGATAATACTTTTTCCTTATTATCGGTACAAAATGTTATAGTGTATATCTTAGGCTTCTTTAAACCTGTAGCAGTAGAAGGTCATTTAGATGATTTAGTGGGTCAACAATTATTTATTCACTTTTTATTAATATTTGTTGTTATAGGGTTAATAATTATGTTTTTTTTTTTTATTTGTTATTGCATATTGTATATTATAATAAGGATTTTATCATAAAACGATTTGATAATAATAATAGATTTATAAAACTATATTTAAGATATCAAGTTATATTAAGTAAAATAAGTCTTATAATATTACCTGTGTTTATATTATTGGGTTTAATAGAATTATTTGTTGGTCTTCATTTTCTTATTACACATCCTATTCCTTATGAGGAATTACCAGTAGACTTACATACTTACATATCCCTCCCTTCTACTCCATTAGGAACACCAGAGTATGCTCCCCTTCCCGATGCATCCGAATAAAAGGGATAGTGTAATCACTAATTTTAGCAATCAACAATAGATTGAATTCAGTCTATTCCTAGCCCTTGATATAATTAAAATAACAAATACAATGGAATCCATAAATAGAGAGTTTTATTACAAAAATTCCCCTTTCACTTGGTACCTGTCTCTCCTTGGCCTATTTTAGTTAGTTTTTTTCCTTGTTAAGTTTTACCCAATCAGCAGTAATGTATATGCACGGGTATAACTACGGAGGTTTCTTTCTAACACTAGGATTTTCAATTACTACAATTGGTATGATTCTTTGGTTTAGAGATATCATCAAAGAAGCATCCTACGAAGGTGCACACACACAAAACAAGTACAAAATGGTATAATGATAGGTTTTATATTATTTATCGTTAGTGAAGCATTTGCTTTCTTAAGTGTATTTTGGGCTTTCTTCCATTCAGCCTTATCACCAGCTATTGAAATAGGAGGATGCTGGCCACCTCAAGGTATAACAGCTTTAAATCCATTTGCTATACCATTATTAAAAATACTATATTACTATTAAGTAGTGGTGCTTTTATCACTTATGCTCACCATGCTTTATTAGCTGGAGATAGAAAAGGTGGTGGTATAGAAGGTACACTAGTAACAATATGGTTAGCTATACTATTCACAGCTTTACAATATTATGAATATGTAGAAGCACCATTCACTATCACAGATTCAGTCTTTGGATCCGCATTCTTTGCTTCAACAGGATTACATGGATTACATGTTATAGTAGGAACTACATTTATACTTGTAGGTTTAATTAGAATGATTAACTATCATTTTTCAACTACACATCATTTAGGATTCGAAGCAGCCATATTATATTGGCACTTTGTTGATGTGGTATGGTTATTTTTATTTATCGCAGTATATTACTGGGGTACTAATTAGCCATAATTCCCCCCCCCGCCATTATTATAAGTACCCTAAGGGTTATTACAAAATACGTAAACTATATATGAATCTCTCCTTATTTTTATTTTTAATTGGAATATTAGGATTTATTTTAAATAGAAAAAAAAAAATATTATCTTAATGATCATCGCTATTGAAATAATGCTATTAGCTGTTACATTATTAGTTTTAATTAGTTCATTCAGTTTTGATGACGGTGTAGGACAAACATTTAGTATATTCATTATATCAATTGCAGGTGCAGAGTCAGTTATAGGTTTAAGTATTCTTGTAGCTTTTTATAGATTAAGAGGAAACATTTCACTTAGAACAACTTCATAATGTATATTTCAATTTTAATTTTACCTTTATTAGGTTCACTTGTCTCAGGTTTACTGGGAAGAAAAATAGGTGTAACAGGTGCACACATAATAACTTGTACATGTTTAATACTATCTTCAATATTAGCTAGTGTAGCTTATTATGAAGTAGGTATCTGCGGATCACCCGTCTCAATACATTTAGTTAATTGGGTAGATTCTGAATTTATGAGTATATCATGGGAATTCTTATTTGATCAATTAACTGTGTCTATGTTTATTCCTGTACTTTACATATCTTCATTAATTCATATTTTCTCAACTGATTATATGTCACAAGATCCTCACAACCAAAGATTTTTCTCACATATTTATCTTTATTCACTTTCTTTATGTTATTATTAGTATCTGGTGCTAATTATTTTGTTATGTTTGTAGGTTGGGAAGGTATTGGAGTAGTTTCTTATTTATTAATTAACTTCTGGTTCACAAGATTACAAGCAAATAAAGCAGCTATACTAGCTTTAACTATGAATAGAGTAGGTGATATGGGTCTAAGTATTGGATTTTTTGCTATTTTTGCCTTATTTGGTTCAATAGATTATGCAACTGTATTTAGTTTAGGTTCATTTATGAATGAAACAGCTATAACTATTATAGGTTTATTACTATTAACTGGAGCTATGGCTAAATCAGCTCAAATCCCATTACATAGCTGGCTACCTGGTTCAATGGAAGGTCCAACACCTGTTTCAGCTTTAATCCATGCAGCTACATTGGTTACTGCAGGACTGTATCTATTAGTTAGATCATCTCCAATATTAGAATACAGTAGTACTGCATTATTAGTTATAACACTTGTAGGGGCTTCAACAGCCTTTTTTGCAGCTACATGTGGTCTAGTACAAAATGATTTAAAAAAAGAATAATAGCATTCAGTACTATATCTCAATTAGGATATATGGTGATGGCTGTAGGTCTTTCACAATATAACGTAGCTTTAATGCACGTTGTTAACCATGCTTTCTTTAAAGCCTTATTATTCTTAGGAGCAGGTGCAGTAATCCATAGTTTTGCTGATCAACAAGATGTAAGAAAAATGGGAGGTTTAATCAACTTCTTACCATTTACATATACAGCGATGTTAGTTGGTTCACTATCATTGTTAGCAACACCATGGTTAACTGGATTCTATAGTAAAGATTTAATCATAGAATTAGCCTATGCTCAATATAGCTTTAGTGGTACTTATGCTTATATTTTAGGAAGTATTACTGCAGGTTTAACTGCTTTTTATTCATTTAGATTAATTTCATTAGTATTCTTAACTGCACCTAATGGTCCTAAAACATCTTATTTAAATTCACATGAAGCAAACTTAGCCGTTGTAATACCATTGTTTATATTAGCTTTATTTAGTATTTTCTTTGGTTACTTCGCTTCAGATATTTTTGTAGGTGTAGGTTCCGATTTCTTTGGTAATTCATTATTTATTCACCCTAATAACGTAAATTTAATAGAAGCTGAATTTAGTTTACCTTTATTAATTAAATTAACTCCAGCTATCTTAAGTTTATTGGGTGCATCAATTGCTGTGTACTTGTATCACTATCAACCTAATTTTATAATCGATGTGTCAAATAGAGAAATATATACATTCTTAAATGGTAAATATCTATTCGATGTTGTCTATAATAATTATATTATTGGTGCTGGGTTAAAACTTGGTTATATTATTTCTAAAGTTTTAGATAGAGGTGTAATTGAACTTGTGGGACCTTACGGACTAAGTAATGTGTTAAGTAAAACAGGTACAAACATTAGTAAATTAGATACAGGAGTAATTACTACTTATTCACTTATTACTTTACTTTAGCTCTATTATCTTTATTATTCTTAGTGTTCGCTCCTATCTTACTGGAAACTTCTATATTTAATTGGCTTGGTTCTGAAATTAGATTATTTATCATATATCTAGCTGCTTTATGTTTCGCGCTTTCAAATTAATTTAAAAAATCCCCCTTTTTAATTCTCTTCACACCAATTCCCGGTACTAAGGATCCACTCCCTAAGGCGATGGGTAGTAATATAAAAAAGAGACAATAAATATTGCTATAGGCATATATAATATAACATAAATAATTTTATGTTTAATTTTTAGTAAGAATTTAATTTTGGTTCGGATTGAACGTTATTCAGTAGTTTAAGACATGCAAATCTTTTTTTTCTAATAGAAAAAAGGTGTAAAGGTGAGTATAATAGATAAGATACCCTAAAGTCACTCTAAATAGGTGATAATATAAAGGAAGTTTTTCGCTTTAGGATTCTATTTATTCGGATTAGGTAGTAGGTAGGGTAAAGGCTACCTAGCCAACGATCCGGAGCTAAGCTTGATAGAGCCGATGGCCACATTGGGAATGAAATCTCCCTAGTAGTGTTAACTACCAGCAGTCTAGAATTTTAGTCAATGCTCGCAAGAGTGAACTAGCTAACTGAAATCTTAATAAGATAAGGTAAGGGAAAAAATAATGATACTACCTTACTATAGTGTTGTCTAAATACCTGGTGCCAGAAGACTCGGTAAGGCCAGAAACGCGAACGTTAGTCCTAATAAACAGGCGTAAAGGGTATGTAGGCAGCTTTATTGTTCCTGTCCTTAGGGCTTCCCTAAAGATCGGGAGTGAGTACATAAAGATAGAATCTAGAAGAGGTCAATAACAAATAATGCTTAGAGTAGGGTTAAAATCCTTAGAAACTACAGTGGAATACTAATGGCGAAGGCATTTGACCAATAAAGATTGACGCTGAAAGACGAAGGTAAGGAGAGGAAATAGGCTTAGAGACCCATGAACCCCTTACAGTCAACGATGAATGGTAGTAATCAGGATATTAACTGGTTTCGAGGTTAACGCGATGACCATTCCGCCTTGTGAGTACGATTCCACAATTGAAAACAAAAAAATTAGTCGGTCTCGAAGCAAACGAAGTGAAGCATGTTATTTAATACGATAACCCGCGTAAAATCTTACCAGTCCTTGTATAAAAATTATTGACTTTATTTCTAATAAAATTAATATGAGTATTTTTAATGCTTAATACAGGTGTTGCATGGCTGTCTTCAGTCCGTATCGTAAGAAGTTAGGTTAACTCCACAAACGGACGAAATCCCTTTTGTTAATTTATACTTAACATATAAGTGAGTTTGATAGAGACTCATTTAGGGGCTAAGACAAGTCGTTATGGCCCTTATGGACTGGGCTATAGACGTGCCACAAGAACTTTAACAAAGTGATGCGATACCCTCTCAATACCCTTCATCGCCTTAGGGAGTTAAGGGGACTGAGAAATAAGGAGGAGCTAATCATAAAAAAAGTTAATTTACTAAATTGTGCCGGATTGTCACCTGAAATTCGGTGACATGAAGCAGGAATTTCGAGTAATCGTTGATCATTAACGCAACGGTGAAGCTAGAATTCGTGATGAACTAACTGTCTGTCGCTGGGGCGAAGCTTAATTTGGTGGAAATAGGAGTATAGTTAATATTTTTCTTAGGTTCAGTTTTATTACACCTTTGTTAATTTAACTAGCTTGACTTAAGTCAGTTAAGTGACATCTCAAAAGTCATAGCAGGGTAGCTGTGCTGGAAGGTGTAGCTGGATAATAAAATAAAAATAAACCCCCTTTTTTGGGGATCGGAATGGTAGGGAGCTAGTTTAACGGCTAAAATATCTGCTTTACACTCAGATGACTCGGGGTTCGATTCCTCGGCTCCCTAAATAATCTCTACATCATTCACTCTTTACTTATCCACTGTTCCATTCACACCGGAGTAGAAGGGAAGGGAACACGAGGATGCCGTAATTTGTAGTAGCCGGATGAATTTTAGGAATTCATGATATTCACTATCGTAAGAGTTCAAGTCTCTTTTCTCGTATTGTATTACTCTTCACTCATTCACACCAGGGAAGATTGAAAAAATCCTGTGCGGATTGGTACGCAATTTGTCTTCGAAGCAAATAACTATTGGTTCGAGCCCAATCGGGATTTTTATTTATTGATCGGGAAGTAAAAGAGGTAGAATTAGTTCAATCGGGTAGAATGACGTTTTTGTGGCAACGATGAAAAGAGTTCGAATCTCTTATTTTACCCTGATTATTTAATTGGTCTATTCCTACCACTCCATCATACTCTAGTGCACCTAAGGGTAGGAGCAGGTACAAGGGAAGGGAGGAGTAGGACCTAATATATTTATTAATGGTATAATAGTTAAATGGTATAACATGTGTCAAGCCAGGCTTATATTACCGGTTCAAATCCGGTTTATATACTATTATAAATAATAATGTTAATGATGAATAAACAAGTTTTACTTAGATTGCTAAATTCTTACGGCTTTCATTCGTACCCCCTCTGACTTATCGTATGAAGTAAACTATCATGGTGAATCTCCTGGTGTAACACCTATTACTGTTGTAGCTGAGGAAATATCTACAGATAAACGAATGCTTACCGTCTATTTAAATAATGTTCATAGAATCGAGGGGAAATACGCCTACGAACAGATATTTAAAATACTTACTACGAATAAAGTAATTAAAAAATTCGCTAAACATAAAATTGTATTTATTACAGGTAGATACAATGATGACATTGAAGCTGCATTACACCCTAATATCTTAATTCATAACAGAACTACTTTCAGACAATAGTCCTAGGGGAAGGAATCAAATTGTTAACCATGTGTCCGAACAATATATATCAGGTGATCCAGGTTACTCACACAAAGTGTCGTGTTAACATATAAAGTTGTGATATGGAATGCTGACCACGCCTTAAATAGTAAGTTAAAAATAACTAAAGTAGCTTCTGGTAAATTAAAATCACAGTTTACACCTGCTAATACTCGACAGTATCACTCTGGATCCGTTGCATCCATAACAATTAACCCCTTTACAGGCTTTCACACACCTTCTTTATTATTTAGTTCTATTAAATCTAAATTAATAATGAACAGTTATAACAGAGTTTCTAATTTATTTGTACACACCAAAAGAAAAAGTAAATTGTTGAAAGGACATATAAATCCTTTAACTAGAAGAACAGATATTAAGTCAGATAAAGATAAAATCAATGGCTTTTTTAAATACATTCAGTACTTTAGACTTGGAGACCATGGACTGGAACGGCGAACAAATGCCAATATCTATATCTATATCAAGTATTCGAGCTAATAAAAGAGTTGTAAGTGATTTCTTTATCATTGATAGTACTAAATTGGTTTACGAATCTAATGGTTTACCTAGTGCTGTAACTTTAAATCTAGCTATCGATAATATGTGGACTGAATTCTTTGATTTCCTTGCAAGTAAAAGACATGCTAGTTATAGAACAATCTTTGTACATAATTTAGGTTCATTTGATGGGTTGTTCATATTCAAATACTTATGTAAGTTAAATAAGTCGGAGACCCCGACAATTATGCTGGATGGTTCAAATAACTTTTTATTAAAATTAGTACTTACATAGATCCTGACTTTAATGATCCCCGAAAAAAAATTAGTTTAAATAGAATTAACTTTATTGATTCTTGCCGAATATTTCCTATATCTCTCGATAAACTTTGCGAAATGTTTGGGTAAAAGTCAGGCTTATGACAGTGGATTCAACAAATTCAGCTTATTTAGTAAACGAAAAATATTAAATTATTAAATAACTTTATTAAATATTCAAAACAAGATACTTTATGCTTACTTAAAGCATTGAGTGTAGCTCAAGAACAATACTATAACGACTATAAAGTTGATATTACTAATTGTTTATCTGCAAGTAATATGGCTATGAAAATATACAGATCTAATTTTATGTCTGTTCCAATACCAATATTGAAAGATAGTGAAGATAGATTCGTTAGAAACTCATATTGTTCCTAAGGGAGTGGCGGGGCTACGGACATCTATAAAGCAATTGTAGAGTGTTTACATTACATCGATGTTAATAGTTTATACCCTTATGCCATGTTGAAATCCATGCCCTTGGCTTTATTAGAGGTGATTAAAAACCCTATAGATTTTGACTTAAATAACTTCTTTGGTTTTATGTTCCTAAGGGAGTAAGTAGAGGTTTACTGCCCTGAGACTTGCAAAAGACCTATGTTACCACTAAAATATGAAGGTAAAACTATTTATCCTACGGGTACTTGGACGGGTACCTATTTCTCTGAGGAGTTGAAAGCGGTGTGTGCATTAAATTTAGGCTATCAGTTTAATATACTAGAGGCTCATAGATACAGTAGTGGTAATATCTTTGATAAGTTTATCAGTCATTTTTACGAAATTAAAAAAACTAGCACTGGTTCTAAAAAATTCCTAAGTAATTGTGTCTGAATAGCCTGTACGGGATGTTCGGTAGACAGCAGGAGGTTAATGATGTTGTTGTAGTCTCTGGTAAAACATTACATAGCTTATCTTTGACTAGAATCATTAATACTTTCAGTAAAGTTGATGATGATTTGTACTTAGTAAGTATGTCCAATAATATTAATACAGATCTATTAAAAGAGTTGAATGTGACTCTATCGAGTGAATACGTATCTCCGCAAATGTCAGTGAATACGAATGTAGCTATCGCTTCAGCAGTGACTGCGTACGGAAGGATATTAATGATGCAATATAAAGTGTTAGATTGTGTTGTTTATAGTGATACGGATTCTTTATTTACTACAGACTTAAAACCTTTTACTCATCTTATCGGAGATGAATTAGGAGAATTCGTTCCTAAGGATCCTAAGGGAGTAGATGAGTTAGACGGGTTGATTATAGATAATGCTATCTTTCTAGGTATTAAACAATATGGCTTTCAATACACTGATAAATCCGGGAAAGTGATTACTAAATCTGTGTTCGCAGGTGTCAAAAGAGATAGTTTATCTTATGATCAGTTGGTTTCTTTATTTAATGGAGGTTTTGTAAGAATAACTAATAAAGACAGATTCTTTAGATCTATGACTAATTTCACTATTAAAATCAAAGATGTGGAAAGTATAGTTAGAGTTAATAGTGACAAAGAATTAGTTGATAATGAATACTTACCTAAACATGTCCAGTTATTGGATAGGGGCTCCAATATTAAACCTTATTTAAATAATATTAATAACACCTACACTAAAATTATCAAATTGGTTTAATACTACTACAACTACATCTCGGGAGTAGAAACCCCCATTCCATCGCCTTAGGGAATGATTATCCAGAATCCTGAACTCAAACGACACTCAATTCACTAAAATAGGGTGTTTTGTAAAGCAAATCTAGGCGCTTGCAATCGGGAATATTTATACAATTTATATTATTAGTGATTGGCAATAGACCTGCGCTACTAGGTATTATCTATAAATATAATGGTCACCCTGTACTATTCAAGACACTGACCCAGAGAATATTCAACTTATGGTAAACATTGACTCCGAGGGGGAAATAATTGTTGTTATACGAAGAAATAGGTACGATCTTTCGCATGAGGATCAATATCACGGTATTGATGTAAATGTTGCTATAGCCGGATGGATTCCGGCAGGGGGAAGGGTGTATATGGATTACCTACTTAACTATTCAGCACACAACGTGTATTATACTGATACAGATTGTTTTGTTATCGATAGACCTCTATCAGAGGTTATGATATCAGATCAAATCGGTTCATTTAAATTAGAACACGTTATTAAAAAAGCTGTATTCCTTGCCCCGAAAGTCTATGCGTATGTACTAGAGGACGGGAGAGAGGTAATTAATTAAAGTTAAAGGATTAACAGCAGAAGCATTATCAAATCATAATATCCATTTCGATGACATGGAAAAAAAACTATTAGTTAGAGATGCATCACTTGAATTAAATCAAGATAAATGGTAAAAAGATGTTATGTCCGGGACTATTGATGTTAGAAAAGTAGCATATCAGTTAAAAACTACAGCTAACAAAAGAGACTCCTTGTACATAAATAATGTATTCACTGCTACACGACCTTTTACATATTCTGATATAATAAGAGAAGAGTCTCTTGCTAGATCAATTTAACCCCCTTCCATCCCATAGGAACTAAGGACAGGAACGGTATGTGTATTGGACTCGAACCAATATCTTACTCCCGATCTTTAGGGAAGCCCTAAGGACAGGAATGGATTCGCAACTCCTATGTTTTCTCCATTAAACTAATACATATATTTGATACTTATAACCGATCCACTCGGGTTCCTTTCCCTCCCTTCCCTTCACTCCGAGTATGAACAGGGGGATTATTTAAGTGCTTTTTTGCAGCAACATATCTTGCTCTTAATTCATTCATAAAGTCTTCACCTAGATAATTAGCTGGACGATTCATAAACTTTCTTAGATTAAATTTACCTTGATCAGGTGAAGAGAAAGCATTATCAAATATTTCTTTAGGCATAGCTCTAAATCTAATATACATACAATTCTGACTATCTAATACATAAAAATTCTGTTTAATTAGCGAAATGCAGTGTTCTCTAAGCTCATCCTGACTTAAATTAGGGGGCAAAGGATTATATGTGTTAAATGATACCGTTAATAAACTTAGTCATAGTAATATCACCTTTAAATTCGGGATATGCACTCATGAATAACTCATTATTAAAATATAAGGCGTATTTACTTCTAAATTGCATTCCCTAAGGCGATGGGTTACTGTGATACTGTGACATATATAATATTTCATCAAAGAATCTTCTGAATCTACTATATTTTAGCTCCTCCGCTTTACTTTCATCATTTACTAGTGTACTTAATTTAACAAGATACGCATCATAGTTATATGGAGCTGTATATGAGTAAGCATTGTTAAAGTAAATGGGTCTTCGTTTATTTGACGTAGATTTTAATTGATATGCAATTTCTCTTACTCTTATTCTACCGATCTCTGAACCATTTATCTTGGTTTAGTTCCATTTGGGTATCTCTATATAGTAGAGCCTCCATATTTTCTATTGTAACAGATTTTAGAGATGAAGTAGGCAACCCTTTAATTTTAGTAATTGTCTCGCCTTTATCGGTTACATAACTGTAAACTTATTCCGGTGCGAGGAATACAGCCCTTTTTATTACGTGCTCAAGTTTAAATAAACCTAAATCGGTACCAATAACATTCGGTCTGTCAATTACTAAACTATCCGTATCAGAATAGTATAGGTTGTACGCAGGATTGTTTTTAACATAGGACATGAATACTCTACCGCCCCCAGCAATTTGGCTGGCTATGGCAACATTTACATCAATACCATGATACATATCTTCGCTTGAATTAGTGTGAAGATTTCTTCTAACTGTGATCCATACATCATCTTCCAGTTCTAATACAAAGTATACTTTCAGAATAAGTATTTTCGTAATCCCTGAATTTAATAGCTCCGTCTTCTGTATTCTGATCGAATACATCTACTACTGCAGATTCAGATTTCATTCCGAATTTACCGTTCATTAACAGTTTTGCGATTAAATTCATGGGTGAACCACTAGGATACTCGGATCTCATTTTGAATAGATCTTCTACATACTCTTTGAAAATTGCCTGTGGTTTGAATAGATACCCGTTTTTGATGTAAAATCTGTATCCCAGTCTTTTCACTTCATCCATTTCAAATGAACTTATCCAACCGGACCATGTACCTAAGCCTGCTATTGTTCTGATTCCGTCTTTAGTTTTAACTTTTCGCTGTAATATTGGGTGCTGTAAATTATCGGGTGCTACTATCTCACAATAGAAGAATCCAAATGCATCAGGGTCTACAGATCGTATGTCACCTTCAAATGCAATTGGCTTACCTACGGGCATAGGGACTTCTTTCATAACGGAAGCGTACAAACTGTTAGCATCATATTGATACAATGTGTCAAAATTAGGATTAGTAATATCGTGTTTATGATGGTTATGAGGGATATAAACGTCTACAGCCCCACCGGTAGTATATGATTCTCTGATGTCCTCTTCGACTTTACCAGATAATTGATATATAGTATCTACCGGCATAAACTTAGATTTGTATACTCTCATGGCTAGTGATGGTAATGTAAGAGATTTATGGATATTAACATCGAATTGGTTAAATACTAGTTCATTGAATGTAGTAAGTACTTCAAACAATGCGATACAATCTAGTTTACAATAATTAACTGATTCCTCGATGAATGACCATGGTTTTTTAGAGTAAGTAGATAACATATCGTTGTATTCTTTGTGTGAAATGTTACCCCATAGTTTAAATGCAGGTAATCGACCTTTATACCCTATGTCGTTGAATAACACCGGAAAGTGTCCTTTTTTTTATGTTCTACATCGAATGCCTCGGCTAATGCTCTTAAAGACATCGGTAACATTAATAAAGAATCTTTAAAGATGATTGTTCTAGGTTTAGAGTCGGGTAGTTTATATGTGAATTTGATACAAATTAGTTTCCCATTATAGATTACGGGTTCTGTTTATCGCCTTAGGGAAGAATATCTAATTTTAAGTAAATACTTAAGTAGAAATATACCATCGAAGTTAGATAAATTATGAGCGTATACATATTTAACTTTAGGAATATTGTATAATTGATCCATAAAATCATTTACTAGTTTAAATCTCTGATTTAAGTCAGTAACGTCTACGATTCTAGAGGAAATAAAGTGTGATGGATTATACCCGCATATTAAATAAGGTTTCATGCTATTATCTATGTGTACTGTCTCTATGTCTAGAGTCATGAATTCATTTCCATAACTCAATGATTTATCGCTAGTTAATTTTTTGAATGGTTTAGCACTTAATTCTTTAGATCTAACGATAACTTCACCATCTCTAATGTAAAAATATTTTTCCCAGTTCTCTCATAAATGTGTTATCATCAATTTTAGTGTCGACCCATGTGAAATCACCTGCACCCTCGATTCTAACTTTGTTTACATCACCATAGGCATCTACAGTGAATACTCTAGCATTATCAGAGATTATGATGTATCGAGTAAACCCGTCCATGACTTCTCTAGCTATTATAACACCATATTCGGAATGATCCGGTAGTTTTAAGTTATTATAGTTATGTGATCCTAGTGTATATTCAGTTTGATTTAATAGTTCTCTGTTATCTTCAGCTTTACCTTCAATGACCATGTAAGTAAAGGTGATAGAATTACATTTCTCTACTTTGTAACTATCACTTAGAATACCTAATCTATCTAATAAATACTGAATAAAAACATCTCTATCATCAAAGTTTACTTTTCTTCCCATTCCCTAAGGAGTAGGCGATAGAGGTGCAATTGTTTTATAATCAGTGTCATCAGTATTAACTGAGCCCAAGAATCCCACTACTCCCTTGGAACACACATCAAGTTTAAGTGGATATTGTTATTACTAGAATGTAATGACACGAATACATCCTGCCCTTCCTGTCCTTAGTTCCTATGGGAGTGAATTTAATATAAGATCTTAGCATATCAGGGGAAATATTATTATCTCCAGTTAAAGTATATGTTTTTTTGTTTAAGATTTGCATGGTTATTATTATTAATTGTACTTGCAACGACTTCACTAAATAGTTAGTTTCGTTACCACGAGGCTGCACCTCAAATAATTAGTATTTTATGATTAAACATATAACATACTTCGTCCCGCTATATCTTCGATTAAGCCAATCGCATAGCCTTCAGGTTTTTCTGTTAAATAATAATTAAATGTATTTCGCGATACCCTTTTAATAATATCACGATTCAAATATATAATGGATAATATTCTTCCCCTAGGACTATGTTCTATTTCTTTAATTTTATTTTTCTTTTTTCTTTTCTTATTTGGGGGTTTGAAGAATTATTTTGTGTTGTGGACATAGAAATGGCACCACTTCCAATTTCTAATACAAATCCTATAGTTAATACGATAAAGAAGATAATTGCAACACTAAATCCAAATGTACCTATTTGATATAAAGATACGGCTACTGGTAGTATAAGTAATATTTCTAAATCAAAGATAAAAAAAGAATAGCAACTAAATAGAATCCGATTTGGAAAGTAGATCTAGTCTGACCCGGTATTGCGTTATAACCGCACTCGTACGCAGATACTTTAGCTTCATAAGGTACATGAGGAGCTAATAAAATATTTAAAGCAAGTAAAATCAAAGATAAAATAGGTACAATAATAAAAAGCATTAAAATATTATTCATTAGTAATAAAATAAAGATAATGAAAGTAACTGTGTACTATTTAACAATAAAGAAGGTTTTAAAAAAAAAAAAGAAAATAGATAAAGTTAAAGTAGAAATTAAAAAACTGTGGAAATTAGTAATAGTTCCTTCAACACCATTAGTTCCCCGAGGATCCGAAGGGTGTGATGGAGATACAGAATTATCATGTAACACTCTAATTATTTTTAGATAATAAGAAGCACTAATAACACTTACGATTATTCCAATTATAGCCATAAAGTAATATCCACTTTGTATTGCTGAATATAAAACAAACTGTTTAGCAAAAAATCCCATTAATGGAGGAATACCTGCCATAGAGAATAAGCAAACAGTTAAACTTAAGCTTAATAAAGGATTAGAAAAAAAACTGTCCTTTAAGTTCAGATATAAATTTAATATCTAATCCCTTCGGCTCCTTAGTACCGGAAGTAGCACCAGCCCCTATATAACCTAAAGCTAAAATAATTAAAAAAGTATTTAAGTTAGTTATTGAATATTGCATAATATAGAATATTAATGAATCTATTGAACTTTCACTGTTAATAGCTAAAGCTAATAATATAAATCCTACGTGAGATATTGTACTATAGGTTAATAATCTTTTTAATCTAGATTGAGCTAAACCTACTACTACTGTACCAATTATCAATGATAATAATGAACTTATTAATAATAAATTTTTTAAGATGTTACCGGATGTAAATTCTATTATACCTATTTGACTCTGTATTTCTAATAAAAAGATGATTATAGAAATTTTTGGCATTATTGTTAACCAAATTGTAACGATCGTAGGTGTATCATCATAAACATCAGGTGACCAGTTGTGTAAAGGAGCTGCTGCTATTTTAAATAAGAATCCTATTATTATTATTATTAAACCTAAACTTAGACCTTGTGTAATACTTACACTATTTGAAAACAGATACTATACTATATATTGATTCAAAGTTAGTTAACCCTGTATATGAATAGATTAATCCTGCTCCTAATAGAATTAAACAAGATGATAGACCTCCTAATAAAAAATATTTTAAACCTGATGATGTAGATGATTCTGAGTCTCGATATAATGTAGATAAAATATATACACCAAATGATTGTAACTCAATACTCAAAATAATTGAAATTAAATCAGCAGAGGATACTAATAATGATGCACCTAGAGTACTAAATAATACAACTAAAGAATATTCAGCATTAAATGATTTAGAGATTGAAGGCCAAGCAACTAAAATAAGAGAACCTATTAAAAAGATGAAAGTATCTAATAATTGAGATATTGTAGTAACATGAAATAAACCACTATAGATACCTATACCTGATCCAATTGACTGAATATAAAAAGCATTTAAAGATAATGCTCCGGCATAAATAAATGTTATAGCTGCTATTCTAGTAATTAGAATAGAATGAATGTAATTAGAATGTAGGGCCATAGCCACTATTAAAATTAAAATACTGATAAATAGCATTACTCAATCTTCCACTCTCGTTCCCTTCCATCCCATAGGAACTAAGGCGATAAGGGAGTGGAGTGAAGGACTTTATTATCGAGCCCTTCCAGATTCGAACTGGGACCATCCCGATCGACAATCGGGTACTCTACCTATTAAGCTAAGGGGCCCTAAGGATCACAAGAGCAAGGTGATTTGAACACCTACCTAAGGTTTTGGAGACCCCAATACTACCATTAATACTATACTCTTTAATTTAATTATATACCATTCTTTTAATTTTTTACAATAAATATTATAAAAGAAGTATATAATTAAATGACAAAACGGGGAAATATGATAATTGGTAATCGGTTATATTTGCAATATAAAATATGATAGTTCGAATCTATCTTTCTCCAATATTATTGATTAATAGCCCGGGTAGCTTAATGGTAAAAGCGCAAATTTGAAGCATTTGAGAAATGAGTTCGATTCTCTTTCTAGGCATTGCCGGAATAGTTTAAATGGTTAAAACGAATTTCTTGTAAAAATTTGATATAGGTTCGATTCCTATTTTTGGCTTAGAGTAAAACAAATGGTATTTATAATTCATTTTGTTTAACTACTCTTTTTTAATTCAAACATTCAATAATAATAATTTAAAAAAAAAAAAATAAATATGTCAACTATCAACTATAATGACCCTATCAAATTATTTGATGGTATTAAAATAACTAGTCAGTTTTTAGAAACAAGATATGGTTTAAACAGTGAAATTGTTTCTGAAGTAAAAATAGCTGAAATAATTAAGCCATTTAATGATGGCACAGATATAACTGTATTAGATTTTTATAATCATATTTCTAGACTATATAATGAAAATAAAAATGTTTTTGTTAAAGATTTAACTTCTGTTTCTCCATCATCAACTCTGTTAATTTATCAGGAGTACCTGTTCCTTCCCCTGTTCCTAAGGATCCTAAGGGAGTGGATGGAGTTGTAGAAGTTGATTTAAATAATAATACAAATGGTTTCTATTTATTCCTAAGCCAACTTCACAGTAAAATACCTAGTTGGGTAAAGCTAGCCTTTAAACTATTAATGTTGGTTTTAGTAATCTTAAAATTATTAGGATTTACTGTTTTTGATGTTTTAAATAATTTATACTATTTAAAAATATATTCTATTACTTCATGTTCTTTAGTAATTGGTTATCAATTATTAAATTTATATTTAATACATAAATTTAGTGTTAAAAAGGTAAAATATTCAGAAGTATTACCTGATTTTATCATTAAATGGTTACAAGAGTTAGAGGTGTTAAGTTCTAGTAAACCAGGTATAAATAGTGTTAAACAAATGTGTTATACTCAAATATTTATTTATTTATTTCTTTTGGTTTGTACAGGTATACTATTATAATGATTTTCCGTTAATATAAGATAAACCGGATAATTTATAATATATTTCTTCCCCCTTCCCTTAACACCAATTTATTCTATATCCTATATTTCTCTCTTTTCTCTTTCTTTTTCTATTTTATCCCCCTACTTTGTTCCCCTGTTCCTAAGGATCCTAAGGGAGTGGATGGAAGAGTATGATCCACTCGACACCGGTACTAAAACTATCGCTGACGTTAATTATTCTGGTGTCTTTATCGGATGGTCCTATATTAAATTACTACGGTGCAAATAATTATGAATATCACAATAAATAAATTAAATACGGTGTAACAAAGAAATTGGTACTAGGACTATTTACATTATTAATCTTATTTATACTATATTTTATTGATCTCACTCCCCCATATCGCTCCTTAATGGTGTGGAATACTATTAACTTATCATTTACCCCCATTATTAGTTCCATCGCTACCCTATGGATCGAAGTAAGGGAAAGGGAGTTAACATTAAACAGAATAAACTTATCTTAAAGCCTTACAGGAGAAACTAGATAAACTAGAGAAATCTTCTAATATAAACATCGAAGTTAGAAAAGGTGGAATGCCTAGTCTATTTCTTCCCCTGTTCCTAAGGATCCTAAGGGAGTGGAAGGACTAATAGCAGTAATAGCGGTAATAATAGTAACTGGTCTTTTGTATCAATACTATATTACGGTTCAATCGCTCTAATAACACTAGGAACATTGTATCTTGGGTTAAAAAAATATACAGTGATATTACAAATGCAATTAGCCCACACCCTTCGGTAAATAGTCTCGGTAAAAAAGACCAGACTTTAGTAATTTCCCTGATCATCCTAATAATAAACCTTCTACCCTTGAGGGTATAGCTAAAATAATCGGTGCTACTACAACATCATTTGTTGCATTTAATAAATCGGTATTTAGTTACTTAAATCCATACAATTATATGATGGAGGGTAAAGCAGAGGCTCAGGAGGCATTTATGGCTCGACAGCAATCTGTGAATAACTATAATACTAAATGGTGGCCTTACACTGAAGTTAATCCATTTGATTCGTATTTTAAGCAATGGAGAATTTATCTATTAGGTGAAACTAGCTATGAACAGGAGTTACGGGAACAGACAGCTATGAACTTTAAAAATAAAATGTATGTGTACAATAAAGTGTTCCCTAATACTACAGGACACATCGCCTTAGTTCCTATGGGATGGAATGGAAATAGAAGTGGTACAGGTGTAACTCCATTAATCAGTGATAACTCAACTCCCTTAGGAATAGTAGACAACCTAGATTACAGTAGAGTATATCATAAAATTAATACTTTACCAACAACACCGGAATAGTAGTACTAAAAATGTACAATTAGAAGCGGTAAACAGAATATTAGCTGAATATGCTTCTAGTGGTAAAATTCCTTTACCATTCCCTTCCCCTAAGGATGGAGTAGTCAAGACCTGAAAGTCCACACCCATTCCCTAAGGAGCCGGTAACAGCAGTGCCCTGAGATAGTTGTAACTAGTCCCGTTAGACTCCCCGGTAAAGGCTCAAGCAGAAATCGTACTAAGCAGAGCACCTAGTCCTTTCCCTAAGGGATTTTGTTCCATCGATGATAATATCATCATAGTTGTATGGGACTGTATTACTAAAGATATTATCTTTATAAATAGCTCTTCGTTTATTGGCAGTTACTTTCCGTCCTGTCCTTAGTTCCTATGGGATGGAAGGGATATGATATGCCACTTCTTTCACAGTGATTGTACCTGATTTTACTTTAGAGAACCATTTATCCTGAGTTAAATCTAGAGTACTATTCTCAATTAATAACGATTCCATTTTATCGAATGAAAGGTTTTTAACTTGATTACTAGTTACTCCTTTAACTTTAGTAACTTCAGTACCGTCTTTAAGCACCAGCGAATAAACTTTAGGCGCGAGGAATACAGCTTTAGAGATAGTATGCTCTAATTTCATATAACCTAATTGATTGTTTACAAAATCCGAAGGCAATGGTTTATTAATGACAAAACTATCTGTATCTGAATAGTATAGTTTATACTGAGGTCGATAACTCATGTAAACTCTTCCGGGATAAATCCCCCTATCGCGACATTTACGTCGATACCGTGATAATCATCAGAGTGCTCAACAGTGTCTACACTTTGTCTAATCGTTAAACAAAGTTTTTCCTCGGGGTCTGCTCCCTTGTCCTAAGGGAATAATAGAGTATAGTTTGTATACTTTCTCTTCCACACCCTTAGGATCCTTAGGAACTAAGGATGTAAGTGTCAAGAAAAGTCCTGAATTCGGCATCACCTTTATCACTTGATAAATTAAATGTTTCTACTATAGAAGACTCTTGTCTCTGTCCGAATTTACCGTATAAAGAATTCATTAACAGTTTTGCTATTAAATTCATTGGTGAACCACTAGGATATTCCTGTCTTAATTTATATAAAGCATCCACGTATCCTTCAAAGATTTTAGCTCTTTCAAACTTATAACCTCTGATAATTTCTATTTTGTAACCATCGTCAATCGCTTTCTCCATCTCTATTCCCTAAGGATCCTAGGGGAATGATGAGGTAATCCATCCAGTCCATGATCCTAGTCCGGCAACTGTTCTAAGTCCATCTGATGTTCTTATTTTTCGTTGTAGTAAAGGATGTTCGATGTATTTAGGACTAGTGATATCACAGTAGAAGTAACCGAAAGCTTCAGGATCTACTAATAGTATATTTCCTTCAAATGCTACTGGTCTACCTACAGGCATATTTAATGTTTTCATTATAAATGGCCATAGGCTATTAGCATCATAGAAATATAGTCTGTCAAAGCTATCAACACTAAAGTCACCTTTCGTGTGATTATGTGCTCTGTACACATCTACTGCACCTCCGGTATATGCTTGTCTAATATCTTGTTCAACTTGGCCATTTAACTGGTATATAGTGTCTTTAGGCATATACGATGATTTATATAATCTCATAGCTAAAGCAGGAAGCGTTAGAGACTTATGAATGTTGATATTGAATTGGTTAAAGAATAATTCGTTAAATTGATTAATGATCTCAAATAAAGATACACAATCTATTTTACAATATTTTGCTGCTTCTGTTTTAAAATTCCAGATACCTTGATGATTAGATTTAAGTCTTAAATATTCATCATAACTAATATCTGTCCATAGATCAAATGAAGGGAAATCTCCGTTATAATTAATGTCAGTTAGTTTAAATGGAAAGTGTGTTTTAGGAGTAGAGACATTGAATGCATCACATAGAACTCTTAGAGCTAATGGTAACATTAAGTACGAGTCTTTAAATATTATTGTTCTGTTTTTACCTTCAAATGTGTATGTGAATCTTATTGCTATTAATTTACCGTTGTACATTACTGGGTCTACTTTAGAATCTTTGTATTGTACCAAGTAATTCAGTAATAACACCCCGTCAAATGAAGAAAGATTATGAGCGTAAACATATTTGAATCCTTAATTTGAGTAAGTCTATCAATAAAGATTTTAAACATTACATCCCTGCTGTGACTATCATATACATCTTTGGCAAATACCTCGATATAATTATCTTTATTGTAGGCACAGGCTAAGTATGGAACAACGTTACCATTAATGTTAATTGTTTCCAGGTCCATTGTGATGTAACTATCGGAAATCATAATTTTTTTATCTTTTTTACCTGTAGTAAATGGTTTGGCGCTTAGCTGTTTCTTCCCCTAGGACCCTTACAATAATCTCATTATCTCTAATGTATAATACATTTTTACCTAGTTCTCGTTTAAAGGTAGTATCATCTATGATAGTATCAGTCCATGTAAAGTCGGATGCTCCTTCTATTCTTACTTTATTGTATGAATCATAGGCATCTACAGTGAATACTCTTAAGTCACTTCTTACAACATATCGTGTGAAATCATCCATTTTCTCCATAGCAATTAGCACTCCGTACTCAGAATGGTCCGGTAATTTAATATTATTATAATTATGATTAGTCACTTGATATTCAGTTTGATTTAACAATTTTCTAGTATCATCTGCTAATCCATCTTTAACGATGTAAGTGAATGTAACAGTTGTACAAGTTTTAATGTTATATGAATCAGATAATATACCTAGTCTATCAAGTAGGTATTGAGTGAATACTTCTTTATCATCAAAGTTTACTCTTCGTAAGTCTGCGATAGTTTTTATATTCTGTGTTATTATTTTTCATCATAACCTATTTTGCACATCAACATTAGATGGATATCAGCTCCCTTAGCATGTAATGGTGTAAACACGTCATACCAGAATGATTTGATATGCGCCCTAAGGATATCTGCAGAGATGTTTGTATTAGCAGATAAAGTATATGTTTTATTTAAAATATTTTGCATAGTTATTTATATATTTCGTATCTATTAACATAGATAAGTTTTACTGAATAATACTTCCAACAGTTTATTATTCGTAACCACATGGGTATTAATAATAATAATCAGCGATTCCTCATGCCCCAACATCTTCGATTTAGTAATCGTATTTGGCCTCAGCTTCGGTAATCTTACCATTATTAAATATATCCGTAATTGATATACCCTTTTAATAATATTAATAATATCATGGTTCAAATATCTAGTGGATAATATTCTTCCCCTAGGACTATGTTCTATTTCTTTAAACTTTTTTCTCTTCTTTTTCTTCGTGGTATCTACGGTGTCCTAAGGGAAGCGGGCCCCTACCCTTAGGCCCTAGGTAAATACACTCTTCCCTTAGGAATAAAAAAAAATAAGGGTTCTACTTCACGATTATCCATTCTATATCATTTATATTGAGTTAAAACCACACTTCCTCCCCTATCTACTAAAGTAGTTATGATGTTTATAGCTGGATATACGTTTATTCCATCCACGGAGTGGAGTACATCTGTGAAAGTTTTAGAATTTACTTAAAATACATTAATAAAACTAACAATTTAAATTGTGGCAACATTCGTAATATTATTTTATATATTATTGCAGTATCAACAGAAAAATATTTTAATATTATTTTTTTGGTAACTCTAACACTTAAGTATGTAAATCATTTAATATTAAAACTGAAACCGGCTTGTGTTCCTGTATTTATTCTATGAAATTTTAGCGGAAAACAGTCTACGATTCACACTAATGATCTCATAAACATCTAACCATATAATAAAAGTATATGATTTTTAAATTATTTCATGTGTTAGACACTATCAAGTAAGTTATTTACTGTTTAACTATATGTTAGCGGCTGCTAAATACATTGGAGCAGGATTAGCTTGCTCTGGATTAATCGGTGCTGGTGCTGGTATCGGTATAATCTTCTCATCATTAATTGCTTCAACAGCTAGAAATCCTCAAATTAGATCACAATTATTCAGTTACGCAATCTTAGGATTCGCTCTTGCTGAAGCTACAGGACTTTTCTCATTAATGATTGCTTTCTTATTATTATACTCATAATTTATAAGACAAAACCCCCCCTTCCACTCGAGAAGAAGAATAAGGAACAGATGAACCTGGTTAGTTCGGTCTACTTGCTAAGTAGATGAGTCCCACTCTAAGGAGGTTCGAATCCTTCCTGTTCCGGTTCTAAGCCCATAATTTAATGGTAGAATAAGCTCTTGATAGGAGTTATGTAGGAGTTCAAATCTTCTTGGGCTTATAAATGGTTACAATGGAAACATAACATATACACACTAATATAAATATAATATATTTTTATTATATTAATATTAAATATTTTAAACAAATAAAATTTAATTCATGTAATATTCGTGAGGCTCTTAAAAAAACAAGTTTTACTTAGATTGGTAAATTCTTATATGGTAGATTCACCACAACCGGCTAATCTATCATATCTGTGGAATTTTGGTTCTCTACTGGGAACTTGCTTAATATTACAAATATTAACAGGTATCTTTTTTAGCTATGCACTATATCCCTAATGTGGATTTAGCGTTTACTTCAGGATTTATCTAGAACTAGAGGTAACCAATTTAGACCTGCTATGAAATTATTCTTCTGGTTCTTTGTTGTAGATTTCATCATTTTAATGTGGATTGGATCTCAACACCCTACTGAACCTTACGTAACAATTGGTCAAGTGGCTACAGCATTCTACTTTATTTGGTTTATAGTTATAGTACCTGTGGTAGGTATCTTTGAAAATACTACAATGGATGTTGCAACAGGAAATTAATCCCCCATTTTAATTAAATTTATAGATTAATTAATATATACTTAATATAAAAGTATCGATGACAATACGAAACATATGCTAGTATGACATCTACAAATAGATTTATGGTGTGTACAGCACTATTTTCCAAATAAATTACTAGATAATAGTAATCAATATTTAGGTTGCGGGGGGACAAGGAAATCTTACCGATGGATGGCAATCTCGGAATGACATAAATTGATGGTAGATTTTCAGACTACTCCTGATAAGTTGAGTGGTCTAGACGGAAACAGCCGAGAGCACGAATCAAGGTCCCAAATGATTATTAAGTGAAATAAAGGAAGTGACATTTTGAACGCGACTGTAAAGTGAGCTTGGAAGTAGCTATCTTTTAAAGACCGTATAGAGTAACAACGTAACAGCCTGCAGAATGTTGCACCGAAGATTCATCGGGTCTAAATAATCAACCGATATCGTGCTGGTTTTGAATAAATAATTTTATTCCTAATCTAGGTAGTAGAACATTCAGTAGTTCTTAAAATAAAGCAGTGTTTCATTGTTTTTAGGCAACTGAAGAGATAATGCTGCTGACATGAGTAACGTATAAGAAGTTATAATACTTCTCGCCGAATACGAAAGGGTTATAAGGAAAGGTTGAACCACCTTATGTTATTGCGGCCTCTAAGGACCAAAAACTAAAGTTTTGGCTGATGAGTAATTAACCTAAAGTCTACTCCCTTAGGAATAAGTAGACCAGGAAAATAAAGTTAATAAAATTTAACTACCGTACCCTAAGCCAACACAGGTTCGTAGGTAGAGAATACTAAGGCGTAGAGCTAAAAGTTGTTAAGGAACTCGGCAAATTCTCCTCATAAGTTTGACGACAAGAGGAACCAGAAATTTATAATTTTATTATATTTGACTGGTGGCACAGAATCGGAGGCCCCGACTGTTTACTAAAAAAACACAATTCAGAGCAATGATTAATATCATAGTATTCTGGATGAAATTTGCTCAATGCCATTAACACAAGAGAGGTGATGGGATAACTGTTACTAATCGAAAGTCTGGTGAATAGCGGTCTTAACTATGAGGATCCTAAGGTAGCAAAATCAGTTGGCCATTAAATGTGGTCCGGAATCAGTAGTCCAACGATGGTCTCACTGTCTCTACAACTTGCTCAGTGAAATTGAATTACCCGTGAAGATGCGGGTTGCCTCCAGGTGGACGGGAAGACCCTATGCAGCTTTACTGTAGTTAGTTATCATATTAATCTAGAACAACCTTGGTATTAGTGATTAGGGATGTCGATAGACGAAAGGTGTAATACCTTGAAACTAAGGTTGGGTTAATGTTTACCTCGGGAGCTGAGGGATAGGTGACTAATTGGCAGTTTGACTGGGGCGGTCGCTTTTAAAATAGTATCAAAATGCATCCAATGATTTTTAAACTAAGATAATACGATTTATCGTATTCAGACATAAATAATCAATAATTGATGAGTAAAATTTACTCTACTTTGTTATTTAAATATATTATTATTATTTAAATTTTAAATTTTAACTATAAGGTATAGCAAGAAATTTGAATGGAAGTCAAACGACCAGTGAGAAAGGTTGTAATGGCGTAATGGCTCAGAGCATGCCTAACTGAAAGACCCAAAAGTCGCACAGATACGTAAGTAGGGCATAGTGACCCCTCGCTATATTATGGGATAGACGGGGATCAATTAATAAAAGTTACGCTAGGGATAACAGGCTGATAGCTGGGAAGAGTACACATTGTTCTAGCTGTTTGGCACCTCGATGTCGACTCGACCTATCCTCCTGGGGAAAAAGCTAGGAAGGGTTCGGCTGTTCGCCGATTAAAAGGTCACGCGAGTTGGGTTTAATACGACGTGAGTCAGTATGGTCCCTATCTTCTGGAGGGAAGAATAGTAAAAAGGGGAAGACCTTCTAGTACGAAAGGATCAATAGGCTGTGTTTCTCTAGTGTACCAATTGTTGAAATTAAATACAAAAATTTATTAGTAGGCATAGTTGGGTAGCCACAAACATGATAGTTAAGCGCTGAAGGAATGAAAGCAGGAAACTATCCCCTAGATACTATCATTATGATTTGTTCCATCCCTTCGGGTGTGGAGTAACAGAGCCATAATATTATAAGAAATAGATTATTTCTAGATAGGATGCGAATGTAAGTACTGTAAGGTATTAAGTTTAGCATTACTAATTTATTAAATAGACTTTTTGTTAAGTATTGTCATTATAAATTAATAAATTTATTTTTACTGGGTAAATTTGTTCCCGTGGACTCGAGTAAACACAATTTACCATTTTAGTTATTTGTTCGTAGTTTACTATTGTTCATTCATCCTTAGGGAAGGGAATGGGTGTAAAAGAGTTTCATTAAGATGTTCCGTAATTATTACTACGCTTAGCACCGATCCGAGACTAACTAAAAACCCATCAATGAAAAACTGGTTCACTAAAACATATAACATGAACAACGATTTACTTACTAAATTTACTTTAACTACATATATAGAAACATTCTGGAACGAAGTAATTAATCTTCAATCTGGACTAAACAATAATTCTTTGCTTTATTAATAATATTAGAGTACGAAGATGGTACACTAAAATCTCTAAGTAAAGCTTCTAAAGTAACTAGTTCTGACTTAATAAAATACATCAGAATAATGAACTCTCACTTAGCATTCAAAAGTAATGACTATTCATCCGGAGAACTAATTAATATCCACTTTAAATATAAATTCATTCATGAACATGAACTACTAAATGATGAAAGCATAATACATGAACCTCTGGATAAATATACTCTTCCTACGACTAAAATATATGGGTATGACCTTCCTAATACTATGAATGCTGTAACTTGGGGTAAAATAGTTAATAATAATGGTAATATAATTACTATAGATTATAACAAAAACGATGACAAATACATCTTCTCCGTGGAACTACATGATGGTTACAATTTAGTTAAACTATATCACTTTGAGGATGATGAGAATGTAATACTTGAATTCAAAGATACTTCCGACAATGGTTCCTATGTAAATTTTACTAGAGAAATCAATAATATGACCTACAAATTTGTTAATGGTTCCGTTACATTTAAAACTGAAGATACTGACTTTAAATTCCTAAGTAAAGTTAACCAAAGTAAATCTGCTTTCACTAAGTTTATTACATGGGATATCGAGACTAGAACATTAAATGGAGTAATGACTCCGTATGCAATATGTGTTTATGACGGAGTTCAGAGATTCGGGTTTTACCTATCCGACTTTACTAGTGTAGATGAAATGCTACTTGCAGCTATCAAACTAATCTTTACTAAAAAAGGTGATGTTTACATCTATGACGACTATATTGTCTACGCTCATAACTTTAGTAAATTTGATTCAATATTCTTATTAAAACTATTATCTATTTACTCTGATAAAAATAAATTTAGTTTAGATATTATCAAGAGAGATAGTGACATTATTGAAGTTACTGTGTCTAAACCTAAATCATTTAAAATAAGATTCAGAGATTCGCTACTATTGCTTAAAGGGTCACTTAAAGCCTTAGGTAAATCCTATACTAATGATAAAAAAGGTATATTCCCTTATCTATTCGTTAACAACTCTGTAAACCCCTTAGATTACGTAGGAGATATACCTGCATTTAAATATTTTAGTAATATAACTATAATAATAATATAAATATTGTAAATCTTATAGAGGTAAAGTATGGAATCTTAAAGATGAGACTATCGAATATTGCTTACAAGACTGTATCGTGTTACATAGAGTATTGGAAAGATTCTCATATGAAATATTCAATACAGTAGGAGTTTCACTTAAAAATACCCCTACAACAAGTAGCTTAGCACTAAAAACATTCCTTCCCCTAGGACACTAATTACTATAAACCTGAGGTACAGTTACCCATTATTACTGGTAAAGCTTACAACTTTATTAAACAATCGTATACTGGTGGACATGTGGATGTATATATTCCTTCCCCTAGGACATGGACACAACTTATATCACTATGATGTTAACTCATTATACTCTTATTCTATGTCCGCCTGTTGGTAATCCTATTTATTTCGAGGGTGATATTAATTCTATCAACTCTATTAAAGACTTTACATTTGTACCTAATTCTAAAAAATCCTATGAATAGACCTTATGGATTTTTGTTCCTAAGGGAGTAAGTCGAAGTTACTACTCCAGACTACTTAGAACATCCGACTAGAGTAATGACTGATGGTGGATATAGAACAGTAGCTCCATTAGGAACATGGACTGACATATATTCATCGGAAGAGATTTACAATGCAATGGACAATTTTGGGTATAAATTTAAAATATTAAGAGGTTATTTATTTAGCCAGGGACTAGTGTTTAATAATTTCATCAATAATTTCTACGACCTAAAATCTCTTAGTTCAAGAACTAGTCCTAGATTCTTCATAGCCAAACTTATCCTAAATACCTTGTACGGTAAAATGGGACAAGATTATAGACTAGAAACTCATGTAATATTACCCGAGGACAAAGTTACACAGCTTTTTACAGAACGAAGTTAGTTCAATTACAGAATTAACCGATCATAGATCTATAGTATCCTACCTTAATAATTTAAATCAGGATGAAACTATTAAATATTTTAAAGGGTCAATATCGTCTGCTTCTAAAACAGGGTAGAGTTATAATGTCTAGTTACATCCAATCTTTAATCGCAAATAAATATAAATTATACTACATGGACACTGATAGTTTGATTATTGATCAACCATTACCAGAGTCTATGGTATCCGATACTATGTTAGGCAAATTATTCCCTTAGGAGCAACTAGAACATAAAGTTAAAGAGGGGGTATTCCTTGCACCTAAAGTCTATGGTTTGAAGTTACAGGATGGATCTGAAATAATCAAAGTTAAAGGTCTTTCAAGTAAAGCAGGTCTAACCTTTGATGCATTAAAATCTCTATTACATATGAACTCCTCCCTAACATTAAACCAGGATAAATCATTTAGAAACTTCTCTGACTCTACAATTAATTTAATTATTAATTGATGATGATGATGCTGTGATCACTATTAGAAAAGATCTGTCTAATTATACAAATGAAGAGACTGATTTCATACCGAATTTCCCGTAGAGACTATTCATGAATAGTTTAGCTATCAGGTTCATTGGATGTGATTTATCGTATTCCTGTCTTAAAGCATAGAGAGTTTGTACATATTCATTAAAGATATTACCGGTTCTAAACTTATATCCATTATGTATTTTAAATTTATAACCCTTAGTAATACAATGATCGTACTCGATTGAAGTGATCCAACCTGTCCATGTACCTAACCCAGCGACCGTTCTGATTCCATCAGATGTTTTAACTCTTCTTTGTAATATAGGGTGTTCAATAAATTCTGGTGTTGTGATATCACAGTAGAAGAAACCGAATGCATCAGGATCAACTAGTCTGATATCACCATCGAATGCGATAGGTTTCCCTACGGGCATTACTTCATTAGCCTGGATAGTTGGAAATAGAGAATTTGCATCGTATTGATACAATGTTTCGTGAGAAGGAATATTTGATACACTTATGTCATTATGAGGAATATAGACGTCTACAGCACCACCAGTGTATGATTCTCTGATGTCCTCTTCGACTTTACCATTCAGTTGGTAGATAGTATCCTCTGGCATAAACTTAGATTTGTGTACTCGCATAGCTAATGATGGAAGAGTTAAAGATTTATGGATATTAACACTAAACTGATTGAATACTAGTTCATTGAATGTAGTTAACACCTCGAATAACGCGATACAATCGATTCTACAATATTTTAGAGATTCTTCCATAAAGGACCAAGGTTTTTTAGAGTAAGTCGACAACATGTCGTTGTATTCTTTATGAGAGATATTACCCCATAATTTAAAGGCCGGTAATCTACCTACGTATCCAATATCATTAAATAACACTGGAAAGTATCCTTTTTTATGTTCTACATCGAATGCTTCACTTAAGGATCTAAGAGACATTGGTAACATTAATAGTGAGTCTTTAAAATATTATAGTTCTAGACTTTGATCCAGGCAATTGGTATGTGAATTTAATACAAATTAGTTTCCCGTTATAGATTACTGGTTCCGTTGAAGAGTATCTAATTTTAAGTAAGTATTTTAATAGGAATACTCCATCAAAGTTAGATAGGTTATGAGCATAAACATATTTTACTTTAGGAACATTGTATAATTGAGTCATAAAGTCATTTACTAGTTTAAATCTCTGCTCTAAATCTGTAACATGTTCTATTCTAGAGGAAATAAAGTGTGAAGGGTTGTATCCACAGATTAAATATGCACTCATTTTACCATCAATATTAATAGTTTCTATGTCTAGAGTCATGAATTCATTAGTGTTAGTTAAAGTTTTTATGACTAGCTAATTTTCTAAAGGGTTTAGCACTCAATTCTTTAGATCTTACTACTACGATTCCATCTTTAATATAGATAGTATTTTTACCTAATTCTCGCATAAATGTATCTTCAGAGATTTTAGTATTTCCAGATAAAGTTACCAGCACCTTCAATTCTTACAATATTGTGAGTATCGTATGATTCAATAGTAAATATTCTGGTATCTGATTTAATTACATACTGGATACCATTATCAAGGTCCAATTTACCGATGATAACACCATACTCTTCAGGGTTCATAGTCATTGGTAGTTTAAGGTTATTATAGTTATGATTAGTTACTTCGTATTCAGATTTATCTAATAACTCTCTAGTATCGTCTGCTAGTCCATCAATGACCATGTAAGTAAAGGTGATAGAATTACATTTCTGTACGTTATAGGAGTCTGTAAGGATACCTAATCTATCGAGTAAATATTGAATGAAGATGTCTTTGTCATCGAAGTTTACTTTTCTTCCCATTCCCTAAGGAGTAGGCGATAGAGGTGCGATAGTTTTATATTCTGTAGATTCAGTATTTACTGAGCCTGAGAAACCCACTACTCCCTTAGGAACACACATCAAGTTTAAATGGATATTGTTATTATTAGAATGTAATGGAAGATAGATATCATACCAGAATGATTTAACATGAGCTCTAAGGATATCTGCGGAGATATTATTTTGCCCATTTAAGATATATATTTTATTTAAAATTTGCATGGTTTTGTTTTATTGTACTTGTAACGACTTTGCACACGCTAGTTTCGTTACCACGAGGCTGCACCTCAAGTAATTAATATTCTGTAATTTAATACATAACATACATTCGTCCCGCTATATCTTGTAGGTTGTACTACCATAGCCCTCAGTTTTTTTCTGTTAAATAATAATTAAATGTATTTCGTCATACCCTTTTAATGATAATATCGAGAATTCAAATATCTGTCGATAATATTCTTCCCCTAGGACTATGTTCTATTTCTTTAAACTTTTTCTTTTTTTCTTCTTTTCTACGGTATCTACGGTGTCCTAAGGGAAGCGGGCCCCTACCCTTAGGCCCTAGGGATAAATGATCTATTATATTAATTATATATTATAAATTGACTTCCTCCCCTATCTACTACGTTATGTATGGTTTTAGTAGCTGATAATGTAGTTAAGTTCTCCGTGTCTACTACTACCACTTCGTTTAAATCTGTTTTTCTCCCGAACATTCCGTATAGACAGTTTAACATTAGTTTACTTATGAATTTCTTAGATCCTGTACTGTTTTTCTTTATTTCATAAAAATGATTTACAAAGTTATCGAAGATATTACCACTCGAATATCTGTGTGCCTCTAGTATATTAAATTGATAGCCCATATTTAAATCTAGTACAGCCTTCAACTCTACTCCCTATGGGAATGAATAGAAATAAATACCTGTCCGTAGGGAATATAGTAGTACTCGAATTGAATCTATAACTAAAGTAATCGGAGCAACAGCTTCATTTATAGCATTTAACAAATCAGTATTTAGTGTGTTAAACCCCTATAATTATATGGAGGATCCATTGACTCCCATTCCATCCCATAGGAACTAAGGCGATGGAATGCAGAGGTAAAGAAACATTCACCTCAAGACAACAATCGGGTAACCATTATAATACTAAATACTGGCCTTATAGTAGTTATAACCCATTTGATTCATGGGCAAAACAATGGAGAATACACTTATTCGGAGAAACTTACTACGACGAGGAAGAATTAAGAAATAAAGTGGCAGAGAGTTATAGAGATAATATGTATTATTAATCGAAGATATAGTGTTAGTCCTAGGGGAAGAAAAACACGTTATAGCAATTAAACTAGATGGTCATTGGTACCTGAGTCTAAAAATAAAAATTAAAATGTTATTATTTAAAGAAAAATTGAAAGAAATTGGTAATTATATATATTTATTTATGTTTAAAACTAGAAAATTAATATTAGTCCTAGGGGAAGAAATACATTTATCTGTGTATCTAGTTATTATGTTAACTATATACTTTATATTATCATTTTTAATATTTCTATGTGGTATAATTGTAACCATAGGATTAATACTTATGATTTCGGATATCTTTGCTCCTATCGATATCAGTGATATTAATAGTGCATATCTATTACCTATTATATCCAGAAGTATTAGAAGAGGGATGATACTATCTACTATTAAAAATAGACTAGGACCCATTAATAAAACCTTGGCTAATAAATTTAATATTATAAGTTTAATTGGGTTGTTATCTTATGAAACTCTGTACTCTTTAGTATTCATTGTAGTGTTCTACCTATCTATACTATTATTTGGTGGTTTAATTGTGTACTTAAGTCAAGATGATATCACTAAGTTAAGTTTAATAGGTTCATTAATTCCCTTCCAGGATATATTAGAACCTGTATCCCAATTTATATTAGATAGAACTAATATGGACGTACCCGGATACTTAGACAATGTTTATTATTATTATGATAATTACCTTAAATATTATATATGGACTCATACTATTAGTTTCCTTGCACATTTATTACATGATAGTAACACATTGTTAATATCACTAGAATATATTTATAAAGGAGAAATGGCAAAAGATAGTTTACTAGCATTTCCGTTTAACTACTTAGTACATTACTTTGCTTATATTTCTATGGTATTCAAATATTATTGGGTTAACCCTATGTACGAGTTCATGTTATCCATTTATAATACACCGAGAGATGGGTTAAGTAATGTGTTTAATACTACTTTATTTACTGAATTGTTATGGTTGTACAATTGGTTAGACGATTTATTAATCTATAACTTATGTACTATTAGAACTGTAACCGATAATGTAATATATGAATATGTTGTTAATAAAGATTGGAGCATGGACTTCTTTGTAAAATTTATTAAAAATAGATTCTTGTTGTTATATTATAAACTGACAGGTCAAAATGATCTATATCAGATTATTCAGGATAGAATACTAACTGATAGTATTATATGTCATGAACAAGTATTTAACGCACTAGATAACGATATAGTCTTTGAAGCGAATCCTGAAGCTAATGTTAATCATGCTGCTCTTCCTGGTGAGGAGAAGGAGATACAACCGGTACTAATGATAGTGATGATACGGTACAAGTACCTGATACTGATAATATACCAGCTGACACTTACACAACGAATGATAGAGGTGTATTCTTTGGAGATATTAATAAATTCAAATATATATTTATTGATTCTCCGATACTTAGAACATCGATTGCACTTAGTGCATTTATTATTGTTAAATATTCTGTCGCCTTAGGGAACTACAGTCTTAGTTAAAAGTATATTCGATTAATGTATTTATCTTTATTTTCCAATCCGATACAAAGTATTGCTAGAATAATACTTACACAGTTAGTGTCTCACTTATCTTTACCCAGTTTAACTATTACAATGTTTACTACTTTATACCAAGTAAGTAGATCATCTATTAATACTATAGGGGTGGTACCTACATTGAACACACTATTCTTATTAAGAAGGTTTATCAGTAGTAACAATGTTTTATCTGTAGTTGGAATAAGAAGTCTACTACAAACTAACACACCCTTAATGAGTAATTCTATTATCGAGTCTATCATACCTTTTCTAGGGATATGTTTTAAGGCTAGTTGTAAATGGGGCTGTAGTTAAACTACTTAATCTATTTATTATCAGTATGATAGTAGCCTGTGTTAAGCAATTGGTAACCAGAACTGTAAAATTAGTGTTTACAGGGTTTACATTGTTAACAAGTTCTGTATTATACTGGGAATTACCAGAGTATATCAAAGATATGGTACCAGATATTACTATTAATAAAGATGATGAGTTTATGGAAAAGTTTACTCAATTATTATTAATTACAGCGTCTCTATTGTTAATCTATCAGAATGTGGATCACGATACTGTGGTACAGATTGGTATTAACACATTTAATATTACTACATATCCATTAAGATTAAGTTATAGAGCAGGGGTTGTTTTAGTCAACTGGTTGTTCCCACCAACAATCACATAACAAGTAGAAACCCCCAATTCCAGATTACGAGTTACGTTATGATGGTAAAAACCCTTAAAATGACCATATTTTAAAGCAAATCTAGGCGCCAGCAATCGGGTAAAATACCTTAATATATAATAGTGTGTCATAGCAAATAGAGCTGGCACTACTAGGGATTATCCACTGTAATAAGTGGAACTAGGTAATAGAATCTATTATACCTTTCTTCACTAGTTGTGTAACTTCAAGTACTAAAGGATACTTTCTTAAACTACTTAATCTATTTTTATTATTAGTATAGTAGTAACTTGTATTAAACAAATATTTATCAAATCAGTTAAACTATTGTTTACTGGGTTTACTTTATTAACTAGTTCAATATTATACTGGGAACTACCTGAATTTATTGTTCCTAAGGGAGTAGAAATAATACCGGATATTACTATTAGTAAAGATGATGAATTTATGGAGAAGTTTACACAGGTTTTAATGATTACGGCATCAATATTGCTAATCTATCAGAATATCGATTACGATACTGTTGTACAAATTGGTACAAACACATTTATATATTACAACATACCCGTTGAGGTTGAGATATAGGGTCTATCCCAGGTATACCCCACCCCCATATTACCCCCACCCATATTACCCCACCATAATATAACATAATACGTCCCCCATTCCGATTAATATAAAAGGGTATATATTGCGTATATATGTTAATTGTAATAATCCCGAAATCTGTAAAAGTCATCGCCTATTCATAAAGCAAAATATGACCGGTCAGTACGGATTGTTAGTTACAATTGGCGAGGAGGGCCTCAGGATTAATCCATGCACCCCGGAAAACACCGGTTAATATAATATAATGATCAAATACACTAACTACTCACTGCAAGAGACTACTTTAACACCTGAACTAATAAGAGTCTATACTAAAACTTTCTGGACTGAAATATTCGTACCTATTAATAATATTAAACCATCTCATCTTCTACTAATGTGTAAAGTTAAATATGATGGTGAATATAAAACTATTGCCGACCTAAGAAAAGTTAACATTAACGACAGAGATTTATTTACTCAGTACTTAGTTGATAGAATTGGTGTATTGTCTGATAGTTATACTGTTAAATCAATCACCGAAATAACATTTTTCATATTTACAAAAAGATGGATTAGCTAACGATGATGATAGATTACTATTGCACCCTGAAGTATACCAAAGTGTCTAGTCATAAATACAATAATTTAAAATTACCATTGTCTATTAATCCCGAGGAATATGGTGTTATAATAGCTAGAGAAGTAATTGGCGTGTTTACTAGATATGTCGTAGATACAGATTTGAAAGTATTTACTATCGATGTTTACGGTAATTACAATAAAGTTAAAATACAAGGACATTCTGATGTAACATATATTGATACTAAATTGGACGACAATACTTTCAAAAGAGTTATCGGTAAAAAATACCATCTATATTAAATATGGAGAAGTAGTCGTTAAATCTAAAGAACTTAATGCTAAACCAATTACATCAATTAAACCCGATACATATTAAATCAGATAGTATTTACATGGCAATAGATATTGAATCAGTTAGAAAAGACAATAAAATGATTCCTTATTTAATCTGTGGATACAACAAAGATAATTTTATCTACGAATACGCAGATTCGTTATCGGCAGAGTCTAGAAATATTATGTTCCATAATTTTATTAAACAATTGGTTGAAGTTAAAGGAGTTAAATACGTATATGCACATAACTTTGCAGGGTATCTTATTACTAAAACACTTACTAAGTTATAAACCTGCTAAAACTAAACCATTAGTATTTAATGGTAAATTAAAAGAAACACCTATATCTCATTTGTATATTAAATTATACGTATATTCACAATTATAATTGTGCAGAGACTCATTTTTATTAATATAAATGCCTCAATTAACTCCTTTTTTTTTTTTAAGTCAATTATCTGTTTCATTTTTAGTGTTATTTTCATTGGTTGTATTACTTTCTTTTTTTTATTTCTTACCTTTCTTCCAAGTATCACAAAGTAATACGAATGTTCATAACAAAATTATCTAATTAACAATCCCCCTTTTCCTCCGGGAATGGAATAGTAATATAAAAGAGGTTAATAAATATCAATTTTATTTATGTACAAAATGTAACGGTTGAGGATCAACTGGAAGGTCGCCATATTTGGGCTATGGAGGTAGTGTGTTCGAGTCGCACCAACCGTACAACAATTAAAAATAATGGGTGCCATGGCAGAGTGGTTATCGCAGAGTACTGTTAATACTTTTTTCAGGGGTTCGAGTCCTCTTGGTGCCTGTCCCTTTTCTTTTCCCGGTTGACGAACATGTTGAAATTTGGTAAACAATCTTCTTTTTTAAGCAGAAGTGGGAGAAGTCCCTTAAGAGTTCGAGTCTCTTTGTTCGTATTATGTTTCACCGATAGTGTAAAATCCTCAAAGCGATATGGTGTAAAGGTTGTCACAATAGCCTCATGAGCTGTTAGATCTGGTTCAATTCCGGATGTCGCTGGTTCTTTAGTATAAAGGTCGTACAACCGCCCTTCAAGCGGTTAGTATCAGTTCAATTCTGATAAGAACTAAATCAATAAAAAGTGCCAATATGAAGAGATATTACCAACCGGTAAGATTTTTTAAATTTCTTTCAATTTTATGAGTTCTTGGTTGTCCTCCACAAATGCTAAAGAAATTGGTACACTTTATCTAATATTTGCTGTATTTGCTGTATGTATGATAGGTACTGCTTTTTCAGTGTTAATTAGATTAGAATTATCTGCGCCAGGTGTACAGTTTTTACAAGGAGATCATCAATTATTTAACGTAATTATTACAGCTCACGCTTTTTGTGATGATTTTCTTTATGGTTATGCCTGCGTTAGTTGGTGGTTTTGGTAACTATTTATTACCAGTACAAGTGGGAGCACCTGATATGGCCTTCCCTAGATTGAATAATATCTCATTCTGGTTATTACCTCCTTCATTAATCTTATTATTATTAAGTGCGCTAGTAAAAACGGTGCTGGTACAGGGTGGACAGTTTATCCTCCATTAGCTGGAATCCAAAGCCACTCTGGTGGAAGTGTTGATCTAGCAATCTTCAGTTTACACTTAGCAGGGGTTTCATCGCTATTAGGTGCTATAAACTTTATTACTACTGTTTTAAATATGAGAACTAACGGTATGAGTTTACATAAACTACCATTATTTGTTTGGGCTGTATTTATTACAGCTATATTATTATTATTATCTTTACCTGTGTTAGCTGGAGCAATCACAATGCTTCTAACAGATAGAAACTTTAACACAAGTTTTTATGATCCTGCAGGTGGAGGTGATCCAATATTATATCAACACTTATTCTGGTTCTTTGGTCACCCTGAAGTTTATATCCTGATTATACCTGGATTTGGTATAGTTAGTCATATCGTTTCAACATTCTCAGGTAAACCTATCTTTGGTTACTTAGGAATGGTTTACGCTATGTTCTCAATTGGAATATTAGGATTCTTAGTTTGGAGCCACCACATGTTTGCCGTAGGTTTAGATGTAGATACTAGAGCTTATTTCACAGCTGCTACTATGGTTATTGCTGTTCCAACTGGAATTAAAATCTTTAGTTGGTTAGCAACACTATACGGAGGTAGCTTAAGATATACAACTCCTTTATTATTTACATTAGGATTCTTGGCTTTATTCACAATTGGTGGATTATACTACTCTGTTAGTTCACCGTTTAAAGGCTACTATATGCTGGAAACCTCTAAT
>JAOCPU010000093.1:0-67638 GCA_035772785.1 Phlebiopsis flavidoalba
ACAATGTGTGCGCTTCGGCATTTGGATCTTATGGTGATGTCTACAAGGGGATGGATCTCGGACAAGTACGTCGCCTTGAAAGCCGTTAGAAACACAGAGTAGTACCGAAGGTGATGATATGTCAGGAACCGAATGAAAAGCAAACCAGGTATGTTCCTCATGTCACCTCTACAATGGACGGTTTTTTGTGAGTCGGCTTTGCTTACGATCAGTTACCCCCCTGTCAACTGGGCCAGCGCTTTTACCGCGAAGTCATGATACTGCGCGGATTGAGCATCATTACATGTGCTGTCCGCTGGGCGTTGGTTTTACATGTCCCTAATATCCCAACCACAAATGGACATTGTCTCGTCTTGCCATGGTACGACAACGGCAATATATGGCAATACACTCAGAAAAACATGGCTGGAACCAGGCCCGTTGGGTTATCACGCGTCACGTGAGTGTTGTATATACTCCCCCGAGGCTGAAGGGAATAAGTCTCTCATGGCAACATGTCATACGACATCAGATGTCGGACATCCTGGCAGGGCTGTCGTATCTTCACGAGCATAATTGTTGTGCATGGCGATCTACATCCCGTACGTGTCCTGATTTCATCAGTCTGATTTAGACTTAGTAACCGACTTCATGAAAGGGGAACATTTTAATTGATGACGATAACCATGCACGGCTAGCGGATTTCGGATTAGCAAACTTTGCTGACGCCACGGAGATGAGTGCGGCATTCGAGACGAAACCGGGAGCAATGCGCTATGCGGCTCCGGAGATTCTCGAGCCACAGATCATTGGAAGGCAGACTATTCGCCACACAACAGGAAGCGATATTTATTCTTTTGGTCAACTCTCATGGCAGGTAAGCACTAAAATCTGCCCCACATTCGTGATCGCCATTCGGAAGTAAAAAATCTTCATTAATAATTGATGTTCATACTAGTTGTTCACCGAAACTGTGCCGTTTGAGGGCATCGGCAATGTTGGAGTATTACAAGCAGTCGTTGGGGGCAAGCATCCCTTACGATCCGCGTCAAAGCGCACAATTCCTGACAGCCTATGGGAGGCGATGGGAAAGCTGTTGGCAGCTGAGACACCAGACGACCGTCCGACCGCACCCGACTTGGTGAAGAAGCTGGCAAACGAGCAAACCATGAAATCAATAACGGCTGGAGGAACGCAAAACTTTATTTACAACGAACATTAACTCTCTGAATGGGTCTTAGGGCTGACAAGCAGTGGATAAGCCACAGATCGTGAATCTTTGTCATGCGGATCGCTACATGAAACAGTTCCAACCCAGGGGGGATATGACTTTGCATCTGAATGCACTCCAATAATCAAATGGACGTACGAGAAGAAATTTTCATTGATCGCACATCTTCACCCACATGTGTTGTATAAACACACGCTTTCCGAATAGCCGATGAGAAATACACTGTGCTTCCGAGTTGAGTTGGTCTTTGATCTGCTGAACTCTCCGGGCCTGCTCACGCACGATGGCCACGTCTCCCGCTTCGTACGCCGTCTTCTCCTCTCTATCAGCCGTATATTACTGGCAGCGTATGCACGCCAGTGGCATACCATAGCACATTGTTTTGAGAGACTCGCATCCTATCTAGACTCTAGAGATTGTCCCAATTCTTGTCCACATGCCATGTCGCGCGATAGAGGTACCGAGGTCCCGACTCCCTCCTGATCCGTTCGAGAAATTCGAATGTTAATAAGATCATCTGCACTCCGGCGCAAACTTTCACGCGGGCACACGAGGCTTCAACTCGAGTCAAAATTCGAGAACATATCCAACGTCGTTGATGCTTAGACGCCTTCAACCACCGCCCTAGGGAACATGACGCGGATCCTCAGAAGGACGGGGCGCAGTCAAGTTCATTCAAACGTAGGTTCATTATGACTATGTGCTTTGTATCAAGTACAGTTTTTCGTCCAGTAGGTCTACGTCTCTGCAAACTTTGTGTTCAGATGCACAATGGCATGGCACCGTGTGAATCATCGCACGTGGTCAATGAGGACCATGACGGCTCCGCGGCATGAGTCGCACATCGCCACATTCCTTGACAATAAGTTTGCACATTGCCGCACGCCTTATATCTCGAATCAACTGCCGACTTCTTTCATACTCCTATCCGAGTCCGGTCCCGCAGCTGAAGGCGCACACTTGCATGTTTGAGAAACTCCGAAACCCGAATGATCACAAGCCCGACTCATCTGGACCCTGAAGACCCGCATCCGAGTCTGGTACACTCCGAGCTCACTCTTGAACCAGCGGAAAAGATCGTAAATGAGGATTCACCCAGCGTTTAGAGCTCATGACATTCCCGTATTCTCAGCAAACTCCACGTCAGGCTCGTCCTCGTCAAAATCTCTCACGGCGGGATCATCCTCGTCGAAATCATTCACGCCATCTTATGGCTCCAAGTTTATTGAGCGGCAAAGAAAAAGTTTTTTTCAAATGATCATATTGAGGACATACCGCGGCTGTTCTTATGCCTGAGGTTTGTCTTGGTCAGTACAGTCTGACCTGATCATCTACTGACGATATATTAGACTTTTTGTATGCACTGGACTCGAGGATTCACTACTAAAAAGTAAAACCAATGAGAGACATTATGGGAAAAATTGGTGGGCCTAGAAAAACGTCTCTTCACTTGGGTTTCCAAGATTTTGCGTTCTAGCGGGGCGAAAAGAGAGTTAACCTCTCAGGAGCTCGCCATGTTATTTGCGCTCCACAGCACGTTAATTCAACTTGATCAAATTAAGGACGAAATTGAAGAATCTAGCGGCGGGTCCTCAGGCATTCGCGGGTTCATGGGGGGGGGGGGGGGGGAGTACTCTGGAAGGGTAGGGGGGGGTGGAGGTGGGGGGCGATCCATGGCTATCAGGACCGAGGGCTGGTAACGGAGGATGGCCGTCGCTCCGTACCCGTACGATGCGAGGGCAACAAATGCATTCAAAGTATGTGTCATAGTTGACTTAATCATCGACAGGCGGCGTATGAGATGAATCGTGTCATACTATCCAGATAATGGTCGATATTGCGCTTAAGCGTCCGTCTCCAGAGCGTGAGCTGCCTGACCGATCAACGTAAGCACATTCCGCCACCAGTCCCTAGCCGTTCGTGATCTGATCTCAAACATAGTTTTGCAATAGGACGCGGTGATAGAGGTGAGCGACTCAATGAGACGAATGATTCATGAAGTGAATGTCAATTCATCTCAGATAATCTACGAGACTTAAACCGTGACTCGGATACCGTCCAAGAGCTTTCTACTAGCACCACAAGCTACCGCAGCTCAGACGAGCTGAGCCGAAGCGCATCTATGGAAACCCTTGGATATTCGAAGCGACGAACCAGCAGATGAGGATATACTATCTAAGACACCTTCCGAGCCAGAAGACGCGCGAAAAACTACCAGACGTATCTGAGGCATGTGAACAGTTTCTCGCACGTATGACAAGACTCTCAAACTCATGTTATTGACGATTTAGTTGGTAGAGGTTATAAACAGTATCTATGGACCGGGGGACGTCTAGAAACCTTGCAGTACGAAGACAATCATCTCCTCTGGTGTCTGGAGCGAATGCTACACTTGATACAAATGCAGCATGACATAGACGAAACCCGCTCTCTTCAAGGTAGCAGCACACGATAAATTGACCTTCATCCTGAACTTCCTCGACGAGGCATGTACTTATCCGCTTGGTTATTACTTAGGCATTTGGCAAGGAAAAACTGAACAATGATATAGGTTTTGATGAAACTGCTGACAGCAGCTGAGAAAACGGCGAAATGGTACTCACGCAAATGCATCAACAAAACTTGTACATTCCCTGCGCCGAATTGTGGTCCGGCTTTCGGAGCACCTTTGTCAAGTACCCGAACGCTGTTTTCATCGCCGGCATCATGCAATTAAGATGGTTGCGTTTCACGCCTCTGGAGGTTATGCTAATGTATTCAAGGGGGTGGTCTCGAACACAACAGATGTTGCCTTGAAAGCTGTTAAGATGACCGAAGACCGAGGCGATGATATGTCAGGACCAAATGAAGTAAATCAGGCATGTTCCCCATGCTACCGCAATTACGCACTCATCCCGTGATTTTGGCCACTGCCTACCTTGGCAATTGACAGCGCTTTTATCGCGAAGTCATGATCCTGCGCGGTTGATGCATGGTCGCATCTGCTGTCCACTGGGCGTTGGGTTGAATGTTCCCGAGATACCTAATTTGAATGAGATCTGTCTTGTCTTGCCATGGTACCAGAACGGCAATATACAGCAATACAATCAAACACACGGCTGGAATCAGGACACTACCACACGCCATGTGAGAATTTTGCATATATTTACCCGTTAGACCTAATAAGCTCATTGAGGTGAACTCCATGACCGACAGATATTGGAAATCCTAGAAGGCTTGGCGTATCTCCACCAGAACCAAACATTGCACGCATGTGGTGATCTACATCTACACCCTGTATGCTTTATCGTGGTTAGCTTCCCACGCTCAATTTATGACTTTTTGTATGTGTACCTTGATAGAGGAACATCCTAATCGACGACGAAATCCACACACGGCTGGCAGATTTTGGATTAGCAAACTTTGCGGACGCCTCTGGGACGAGCGCCGCATTCCAGACGACACCGGGAGTGATCCGTTTCATGGCACCAGAGATCTTTAGATCCAAAGCTCATTGGAAGAGGAAACCATGGCCCATACCAAAGAAAGCGATATTTATTCCCTTTGGCCAAGCTTTCATGGCAGGTACGATGACCAAACTCATTCTCCGCTCCTGAGAGAAAAGGGTCTCACTCACAATTATTTCTACTAGCTGTTCACTGAAACCATTGCCGTTGCCCAATTGCCTCAATGCTTTCCAAGCCCTGGGAGTCCATTCGAGATGGCAAACATCCTCTACGATCGGGAGTCAAAGCGCGCCATTCCGGATAACCTATGGGAGATGATGGAAAAGCTGCTGGCGGCTGAGACCCAAGGATCGCCCTACCGCGTCTGATTTCTTGAAAATTCTGGCGACCAAAAAACCCGCCAGTCAATGACGGTCGCCTGGAAGTAAACCCTTCACGTACGCAGGCACAAGGGCCATGTATGAGTAGAGGCTGACACGAAACTCAGGAACAGCATTCTAACTGCAAGCTTCGAGCAGTCGTCGCGCAGGTGGCCTGACGATTTAACTCCTCTGAACGAGATCTGAGTGTAAGCCTTTTATTAGATGGGTGTGCGTGGAGGCTTCGCTGTCGGTCGGAAAGGTCACCGCGCGTTTTAATACTGTTGTATCAACATGTAGATTTCCCGAATAACCCCAAACCTATGAACAAACCATACACTGCTACATCCTTCTACGAGTACAAACTAAACACACTAAGTCGGAAGTGATGATACAGTTTCCGTCACAACTGATCCGATTTCGCTACACCAAGCAGCGGTCTGCTCCGCGACAGGCGGCGGAGAAACACTTCTAGGCCTGGAGCGGGCCTTGCCCCAAAAGTCTGGCGATTCCCAGCAGCGTTCTCCCCCGCATGTGACGCGCGGTCCTCGCTGAGACGACGCAGATCGTCTCGCCACAGAGCGCGACTCGCGCTCCTCGTAGATCGTGCCCATCGCGAACTGATGCTGTGCCCAGCGCCATCCGGCTATCAAGCGCACGCTTGAGCTACCTCCTCGCGTGCCTCACCCGACTGCGAGCCGTCGACGGAGGCAGGACCCTGGACTGCGAGAGCACAGCGGTCGATGATGGAGCTATGGTCGGTCAGTGCGCGTCGCGCGGCGCTGGTTGGACCCAGAGTCTTGAAGTTGACGGCGCACGGTCTTTGAGGGCGCCGCTGTGCTGTACTATAATGAACGCTAGTCGCGCAGTATAGCCGAGCGCGAGGTACGAGAGGCGAATAGGCTGTCGCTGTATGCAGCACTGGGGGCGGGGGGCGATAGCGAGCAGAACCCATCGTCAGTGGTTGTTCCCCCCGTCTCACGATCGAGTGCTTGGAACTAAACAGTGTCATCAGCATATTGCAAAAGATTGGAAAGAAATCGGCGCGGCTTACTGCCTGGGTGAGCGCCTCCAACCTCGAGTCCCACCTCCTGCGACGCTTGTTTTTGGCCTAGTGACGATGAACGAGGGATGATACTCGAGATGCCAGCAAAATCATCCTTTGTCATCGTCGTCCTCGTGTCAAAACCAATCCTCCTCGTCATCCTCCTCCTCTTCAGCTACTATGACCCATATTTGCTTCACCCCAACCCCGCGTGACCAGTTTACGGCCCACATTCTGTACAAAGCGGTCCACAAAACAAATGGTTCTCTTCGCCGCCGTCTCATCGCCCCGAAGGACGGCCTCGGGGGCTCGTGTCCATCGGCTGCGTGCTCTCTCCACCCGCGGGGCGGCTGTAGGCCTTGACCCCTGCGGCGCGCCAGGGGCACGCGCAGGTTACGCTGCGGCGTTGATCCTTGCGATCGCAGGTGCTTGCGGCCCGCGGCATACCCAGGGGCGGGCAGCGGTGATCGGAGCTTTTTGTAGCGCGAACTGGGGCTCGTGGCTGGGGCTGGAGCGCATGCTGATGTTCGAGTCGCCCGTGGCGGCGCGGCACTGGCTGGTAGAGGAACGCCCAGGGGTTGTAGCCCCGCGCCGGGGAAGGGCGTTCGCGTGAGGGCCGATGAGAAGGTCGTGTCACAGAAGGGCGGCGCGAGCCCTGTTTATTTTGCTTGAGCGCGTCGTAGCATGTGCAATCTGCCATCGCGAGCCTGCTACGCGCACCCAGCCGCAGGGCGAGTTCGGGTCGTACGTCGAGGACGGCGCGTTCTGTTGCTGCCCGAGTGAGGGCCGTGCGCCTGATGTGCGTGAAGGGGTAGGGGTATGGGGACCCCTATTTTTTGGCGCGGCTCCGATGTCGCTTGGCATCGCCGAAAGAGCGCGACTCGACCGGCGCGAGGGCGCCGCCGTGTGCGGTGAGGAGGCGTAGGCGGCGATAGTGCCATTTGTCGCAACCCTGGACGTCAACACCCCAGCTCGGCGTGGGAACAGGAGATTGGCACAAGCAAGAACGTCTGAGAGATACGAGAGGCGGGATTGTCGAAAACACACCCTTGAGAGCCTCAAAAGTGCCGGTGAAAGGGAGAAGGCTCCTGGGATGTGTTGTGGAATGGGGACGATCGCCGTTGATGTGCAGCGGATCGGGGGCGGTTTGAGCGGTATCGACACGACGCAAGGAGGGTTGGATCGGTCTTTGTACGTTTACCTACCGCTCGGTCCTGGCCGTTCACGCGGTTGTTGTTCATCGCTCTTTGTTCTCCGAACAACCGCCGTGGCTAAAACGTACGCATACCGAGACTGATCGGTGCAGCACCATGATCCAGAGCGTAACTTGCGAGGAACCGTCTTCTGGTTCTCATATCGACACCGAAGATTACTGGCCAGTAGCGTGTGCTTGTATGAAGTCCCGACGTAGGGAGAAGTAACGCCGTCATACTCGACGCTCGCTAGGAAGGCTGGTGGATGGAGAGCGGGGCCGTGAAACCAGAGCATCGACTTCTCGCTCTGTTCTGCTGAAGATGATCCTGTGCTCCTCACTCAACCGTCCTCTTCATCAGTCCATCGTCTCAGGTGTGCTCGGACAGTCTGCCACCGATGCTCTCGACGCCCCATCATACCGCTGCACATTGCCACTATCTCGACCGCCTACAAGTCATGCACCCCGACAAATTGGAACCTCCATGTGAGTATGCCGGTGGAGCGAAATCTTACGGTACTCTGTCCTCCTGCTCCGTGTAGTCCTGCCCCGCCATCACACCTACCTCCAGACTTCCCTCCTGCTACCGCCCGCCCAAGCCGCACGATCAGCCACAACGAGAGCCCGACGCTCGTGGGGCCGCTTGTTCCGAAGTCGGCTGGTGCGTCACGATCGAGCATAGTGCTGCGGGTCCGCGGACGGTCGGGGACAGGCTGTGCGAGGACGCGGGACTGCGGCTGGTGTGGCCGCCTGAGAAGCTAGGCATTACGAGTCGGGAATAGTACTGGGTGTAGGCCGCCGACCGCGTCGCCGGGAGACCCGCCATGGGCCGCTGTGCTGAAGACGGGGGCGAGCGCGTGGGGGGGGGGGGGGGCAGGTATACTCAGGCCTGTCCGCTTGCTCGAGCCGGACCCCACCCTGTGCGCGCCGCGGCGCTGTTGCCCGGACAAATTGTCGAGCTCATCGTCGTCGAACCACGCTCGCTGCGCGTCCCTTACCCGGGATCGTTCTGCGCACGTCTTCTGCGTCTACACCTACTCTCTGGAGCGTCCTGAACCAGCACTCTTTGGGCCGCAGCTGTCCTCGGCTCCTTCCGGGCTCGCTCGGGGGTCGCCCCAGCACGTTTGTAAACCGCTTCAGCCGGCGCGTCCATGGTCTGCCGTGGTGATGCAAGGTGCAGGAATGCTGGTTGGAGGGCTGCGCCCGCACGGGGTTAGGCGGACGACTGGAGGTCCACCGAGCAGATGGGCACCTGCTGAAGCACCTGGTCGGTCACGCTACGATGGTCGCGACAATGAACGCGTCTTTCGGTGATATCTGACAAATTTGTTCATCCACGACGGTCGTGGTACTGAGCAAGAAACTGTGGCGGTCGCTTGCCGGTGGGGATATGCGGTTATAGCAACCGAGGGCTGGCTCGTGCGCGGCGATGCTGGGCTGGGCACGGGAGCGGAGTCTGGCGCGAGCTGCTGGCCACGGCAGGGAGTGATCGTGTGTGTTCACAGCAACGGCTGTGTGTGGCGAGCACCCTACACGCTCGTGTGTGTGGTGCGTTCTCCGCTCGGTTGCGCCATGTTGAGAACGGGGTTGACAAGACTTGACGGCGCGCGGCGGGGGACGTATGCGGCAGCTGCTGGTGTGGTGGATCGGCGCGAAGGGAGTGAGCCCGTGCGAGCAGTGGGGCTGCGGTTGAGATTATGTGTCTGGCTCGTGAGAGAACCCGAGAGGATTGTCCGACAGAGGAACAATAGGCATTTAGTTTGCTTTGTATGGCCCTGCGTGCCGTTCGCGGAATGACAGGCGACGGTGTGTGCGTCTCGGCGGGGGCGATGTTGCTTGCATGGGACCTTATTTGGGACAACGGAGGCAGAAGGTCAGCGTTCGTCTGCGAGCGTACGTACGACGAGACGGCGAGAATCCCGGGAGAGATCTGCCCCTAGGGGTAAGCTCAGATAGGGACCGGTTCTACCGCAGAGTCCTCTGCTCCAACTCCTCTCTGCCTTCGCACGCACGGTTATCAGGACCATCCGGGGAAAGGAGTGGATTTTCAATGAGACTCAGCCGGCGAGCCAACTCAATCTGTAGCGGTCGATCCTGGCTCAGATCCATGGGGCTAACTGACGAGCTTCTCGTCTGTGCATGTCCCAATACGAACAAAGGACGCCAACGCGAGGACGGCGCCGGTGCAGATCTGACATGAGCGTGTGAGGCAGTGGACATCACCCTGAGTGGCAGGCAATATTTTGCGCTGGGTTTTTCGTATGTGTCGCAACTGGGGATTGCTACTGGACATGCTCCGGTGGGACTGAAAATCTGCTTAGGATGGTCGCGCGATGGAGGACTACAAGCGTGGCGAGCTGGGCGAGCGCAGTCAAGAGGATGGGATAAGAGATGTTGAACTCATAGATGATGGCAAGCCTTTGTACTCGCGTTTCCAACGTGGCCTTTGGCGCAAAAGAAGATATCGCCTCGCAGAGACCGTGTTGAACTGGCTGGATGAAAACGAGATATACCACGCGAAAGGCAAGTTGCCTCGAGGCTGATTACCGCTTGCATCCACATTTATCGGACCGGAATAGTCTTTTTCTTTGGCAATGTTCTCTGGAAACAATTTTCGCATTCATCTCCGTCAAGGCCGCGAGGATGTGGTGCCTAGAAAAGTTGGGACGAGTGAAGTACAAGGATGGCGTTTGTGGTCGTAGTGGTTGGAGGGAGAGCTACAATAACACTCGCGTTCTATTCCTAGCAATACTCGTCAGTAGACAACTGTAATGAGACGGAGTGGAGGCCGTTGCGGAGTTTGAACATCCAGTATACGGCAACAATTTGACTCACTCCCGGCATTCAAAGGTAGATAAGTAGGAGGCTTGTTTCAATTGAAGTCCTTCTCCCGGGGTCTTATCACCAAGTCGCGTTGCGCATGCTGTCCTTCGAAGTTCAGGTTCCTGCTCGTTATATCGCTTGGGAATTCTCTGAGGTGGCTATGATCTTCTTTTGTCATTTTAGTACGCGAAGAACGGAGTGCGACTTTCTCTGAATATACTTAAACAAAGCCAGAGGGGACAAAGTCAGGACCCCAAGCACACTGATGCGTACTCTCCCATCCTATAACGCACCACAGTGGAAGGCGGTGGATTGACCAAACATTATCGGCTAATGACCACTTTCAAAACGACGCCTCAGATGAATTAGCTATTAAGACTATTCGCAAGAGCGCCGAGCAAACTGTGTATTGAAGCCAGGTGACAGGGGCGCTGAGCTGAGGCGCCCCCGACATTCAAATCCGTTTCCTCCACATAAACCAAGCGACGAAGCACCGAAAAATCTGAGGTCTCTCCCTGAGCGTCGGGGTCACAACGGTGGGGGGGAATTAAGATCTCCCCGCTCTCGATGAAGCACTCTGGGGGCGGGCTACCTTATGCACACACCTCTCCGTCCCGTCCCCACCAGCGTTCGCTAGTCTGAGTCACGCAAGAGATCATTTCTGTGCTTTTCTCTTTGATCTTCGCGCGTTGACGTCAGTGGCGGCGGCTGGCCGCCGCGGCCGATCGGCAGCTTTATGGGTCATCCAGGCCGACTGCTGACCATGATGCCGGAAACATGCACGCTGGCTGGCATCAGACAGTCGCGCCGTTTTTGCTTTGGCTCATGGAGCTGGTTGCGGTCAGCTGTCTGCACACGTGTGTGCAGTGGTTGTGTGTGCCTCGGCGACGGAAGAAAAGCCGTGATGCTGGTCGCTCTGAGGACGCGAGGGGGGGGGGGGGGGGGGAGGGGGGGCGCGCGCGGCGTGGCGGAATCTGGTTCCACTTCCAGCAAAAGGTGCTGTGGAGAATGGAGCGACGCGTGTATGGTAAATTGCATAAAGTACATATGGTACAGGTGCTGCAGGCTGGTGGCCTGCCTGGGGTCATCAAACGACATCGTCTACATGAAACCGACATTGGGCATAAACGAGCCCGACAAAGCGGCGGACCCCGAGCGTCGTTGCTGGGACGTCTGCTGTTAAAGAAACACGTCGATCCGCGTCGCGTGCTCAGACAGGCATGGGCCGCACGCCGTGTTCTTTGGCGGTAAGCGCGGCGGCGGATGGTGGGATCAAACGGCACGTGCGTGGCTACGAAAAGGCACTACAGGGCGGCGACCAGCAGCGAGGGCAAAGGTGCGGATGCGTCCGTCCGGCAAGCCGGCGGGAGCAATTGGGTACATGCGCGCTTTGCGCCAGAAAAGTTTCGTCCGTCTTTGACTTTGCCATCGGAGGCACTCCCTAATCGGGCGCGCGTCCGGGATATATGGGTGCTGGTGTCGTACCCTATGTCCAGAAGTAACAGGGACTCGTCGCCGTCGGTCGCTTTGGGAAGCGCGCTCCCTTTCTGACGTCGAACATGGAGCCGTCGTGCTTGAGGAGACCCGTGAAGCCGAGGCCGATGAACGAGCATCGAGTCCGGGCGGTGGGTCGAGCGCGGTGGTTGCGTAGCGGCATCGGGGTGTTATTCGGCTTACCATGTGCGCAAGAGGACGGACTCGAGAGCGACGAGGGAAGGGTTTCGTCGAGCAGATAGAGGGCGTGTCGGGGGAGAGTAGTAAAACAGGATAGGCGAGTCGAAGCGGGGTACCGACGACATGCGGGTGGGGCGAGGGATGGCGGCGAGTACAGGCCCGCCCTCGAGGGCATCAGGGGGGGGAGTAAGCGCAGGTATCGGAACTCTTCAATGGACGCCTGGCAAGTTGCCTTTCGATTGGAGAAGCCTGGGAGTACGACTTTCGCCTGGAGCGAGAGACGGGAACATGAGGTGAGAGACAGACATCGTGAAGTGTTGTAACGAAAGAGTGTTGATTCCAAGCAAGTGAAATGTGGCTTGAGTGTCGTCGTACAGAGGGCCCAGAAAGGCCAAGACGAGAGACAGAGCGCTGCTGGCAGTGAGGGGTGAGAGATGTCGAATGTCAGAGATTGCTTACCGCAGGACAGTATTAATATGGCGGGCTGGGGCTGACATCAGCGGCTGGCATAGCTGTGCTGAATATCAAATCAATCCAGATTGAAATGACGCGCCACTTTTACGTTAGGTTAAGCACGTGAACAGTTCAAAAATTCCAAGTGTTGGAAATGGCTGCGGCATGTCGTTGCTTGAAGGCTTGCAAGTCCCAGGCGTGATGGACAGTCGAATGACGAAGAGGGATGGCGGGCGGTGCGGGCTTCGTGGCCGTCGGGGCCGGTGCAATCTAATTATTTGGTGATAAGATTTACATCGGGGATTGGAGTTGGGTGGGTCGATAAGCATAGAAAATGGTGAAGAGAAACCCTTGGCTCCATGATATATTTCACCTCCGTTGTGAGGGCGATTGGGGCCGAAAGTGAGGCTCTTGCGTTTCGCTGCTCTGTTGGCCCAAACATCTGGTGTCGCTCGGTCTCCGCGCGCAAGGCGCAGAAAATTGGTATAAATCCTTGTGCTCGTTCTTCATCAGCCGCGTTGAAACAATCCCAAATGGCGTTCTGCCCCCCCCCCCCCCCCAGTCGTACAGGAAGCCATACAAGAGGTGTGTGGTCTGCTCTGCGGCAAGATGTCTTTGTACTCCTCGCTCACACGCTTTCTGTGCTGTTGTGCGTCAAGATCCTCATACCGCTCTTACTCTTCCGTCGTACCACAGCTCCTCCAGCTCGCCCTTTCCATCCCCGGCTCAGTTTTTTACCCCCGCTAGGCCTCGTCGCGCACACGAGTTTGCGTCGCGACACTCGCCCGTAGGACCAAGTCACATTGCGCAACATCTGGCACAGGCACGCTAGAAGAGAGGAGTAGGACGAGATGAACGCGCGAGTAAACCCCGAGCTCACGGGGCACCACGCCCACCGTCAACATCTGCTCCGCCTGCCTGTGACTCCTACACCTGCCACATTTGGCCTCCCCACCCACCCAGGTCACCATCCCGGATCCCAGGACGCAACGCCTCGTCACGCCCACCGCAGAAGCCCTCCCAGCGCAGACAGTCCTCTTCCTCCTCGCAGCCCGCGCCCCCCTCGACCCGCAGTGTCTCCCGCCGCAACGTCCTCCGCGCCCTGCTCCCGCCACGCCGCCACGCTCGCGCCACCGCAGGTCGCGCGTCACCTCGCGCTTCATCGCAGCCAGCATCCGCACACCGCAAGCACACGACGCGCGGGCCCGTCGACGGCGAAGCCGCAGCCCGTCGTCGTGCTCCAGATCCGCGACTACGCCTTCCCCGCGGGACGACGCGCGGCACGCGGGGCGCGGGCCCGACGTTTGCCGCGCGAAACGAACCGTCCTCCTGCAACCGCGGCTCGGTGTTACTCGACCGCGTCGTCGTCCTCGGCGTGTCTCGGGACGCACGGCGAGGACGCCGCGGACCCGCGCCAGAGCGGGTTCGGCGCGTTCCGCTGGAACACGCTCAGTGCGCATTTCTGGGGGCGGGCCGCGACGCGGAGGCGAGGGCACGGGGGGCCCTCGCAGGTCGATTTTGGGCGGGAATTTTGAGCAGGCGGATGACGAGGACGAGGACGACGCAGGCGGCGATTATGAGGATACACACCGAGGATGAAGAGTACGGCGCACAGCCGGCAGACGATGAGCCCCTGATCCCCGGCACGTATCGCGCGCTATATCCATTCGATCCCGAGTGCGGGACGGTGGCAGAAATTTGGCGTTCAGAGAGGAAGAGCAAGTCGTGCATGTGTGTCGACGGGGGAGGCGGCGTCGGCCATGGGCGATTGTAGAAAAGCAAGCGTGGTGGGCACGCTCTTGTTTCCGGAGAGCTATCTTGAGCTCGGTGACAAGCAGACGAACGAGCTCACCAACTTAGTTAAGGTCACCTTACTGACATTTTATTTTGCTTTTCGGGCGTAGCTCACACGTCTACTATACACCCTGCGCTGGCGCAGAATCGTATTCGAGGGCATCGGTTGTTGGTTCTCACCCACACAATGTTACTAGGTACCGGCATTGAGCCCCCTCCTCCCTTCAATCATTTTCGTCTCTGATACAGCCTACTGCCCAAATAACACGCCGTCAGCGACCTCATTTACTGCACGACCTTGGAAACAGGCGGACGTTTTAAAGCAAACGCAGAACTATCGTAGATAGAACCGTCGTTACGGGTGGTAGACAAAACTAGAGTTTATGTGATCCACAGTCTATCGTCGACTCGCCATTGAACTGTCGATTATTTGTGCCCACCGTCAAGGGACGGGTCATAACTGTCAATCAAGGACTTAGGCAGCCAACTCAGGACTTGCATGAAGCACCAGGAAACCCCCCTATAGCTTAGTGAGCATTCGAACATACTTGTAAAAGCTCAATCACTTTAGTACCCGAACATTAATTGCTAGGGACAGCCGCTATCCATGATACCAGTATAATCATGGCCATACAAAGCCCCACCCCCCACATTCCCCTCGCCGAGTCGATACTTAACTCATCTATCTTCCTCCAACGTTGGGCGGCCATGCCGACCAGCGCATGGTCACGTTCACCCTAAACATTTCTTCCCGTTTCAAATTCAACGGGTTAAATATCCAATCCAGTACTCGGGCACGTCTGCGTCACGCGATTGGTGGTGCTCAGACAGTGCTATGTCGAATTGAAGCGTATTAGAGGTTCCGGACGTAGTTCGTCCAAGCGTATAAGCGCTGCGTTCGGCACCCGGGGAGCGTGGCGTCCCACCGTGAATGGTCAAGCACAAGTGGTGTCTGCCGGCCCTTAGACTCGCAGGTCGCTCTGCCAACCTGGAATGGCCAGACTTCGGAGTAGGTCGAGAAGGGAGATGGAGCCCCCACGAGCGCCGGGACCCAGTGCGCCGGCGAACGGACGCCAAGAACGGCTGGGACTCCGTGAGCAGGCATGGCTGGGTAGTGCGAAATTCCTTCTCCGGGGGGGGGTTTTCCTGCCGGCATGACACGGGTCCTGTCACGTACGTACAGTGCAAACGACCGCTCAGCGGGACCCCGCGCTAAATCGCCCCGCCTTCGTGAGCGCACGCTGAGCGTGGCGTCGGTGACGCTCGGCACTTTATGTCGGGCATGTTCACGACGCTCGATCCTCGCGGAGCTGCGCTGAGCTGGTGTTAGACATGCCAGCCTGTTTGTTAGTCATTACTAAGACGGCGGGTTCCATGCGGTCCGGTTCCCACATAGGTCAAGTGCTAGCCTCCGTAAGCTGACTGACTGACGGCCGTGGATCCAGCGTACGACGCGTTGCACAAAAGCGTTTGCCATCAGCTGAGGTCTGCGTAGGTGGGGCCGCAGTCTGTAGAGTGGAAAAGAATACGCGCAGAGAGTGCGTTGGGATGAGGTGCAGGAAATGGTGGCAGCTTTGCAGTTTCGTAGAATTCTGCCCGAAATCACAATTACGTCCATGTTGTAGGGCTGTAAATAATCCCGCATGCACTCGCGCACACCCGTTGTCAATCTTCTCCAATTCCGGTCGAACCATCGCTGGGATCGCAGTACCCTGTGCCAACATTCTAGCGTTCGCAGGTTCTTGAGTTGCGCCAGGGGCTTGAAAAGTTGGGGGGCGTGAAGTTCTGCCTTACAGTCACTGAGTGCCCACGCTTTCCTGTGATCGCAGATGAGCGCAAGGACAGGTAAACCGCGAAAACAAGAATGTGAAGGGTGTCCCAATTCGTCGACACGCTATTGAAAGCTCTTCTAGCTTGGAGCAAGGACGATGGCATATGGGTAAAAAGCGCGGACACAGGGAATGGCAATACATGTGGCAGGTCATATCCAGACGAAACCAGGGTCGGACACAAACAAAGTATGTAGCAATGGGGAGGAACTCTTCCTCCCTTCTTCCAGTCTCCCAGGAGCGATAATGAGGAGTGTTGTTGGGAAGAGAAACGGCGATGCCCTCCTGGACGACTAAATGGTTAGTTGTCAAGGAGCACATTCGTGCGCTCCCGGTCGACAGCGCCCTTGAGGCTGTGAGATGGAGTCCTTGATTCTTGCCGCCATATAGATGAACCTAGTTCAAATACTCTCAAAGAAGGGAATCGTTCAACAGGACTACCGAGGAGGCGTGAATTTGAGGAGGGGGATGGTTTGATGAGGGGGGGAGGGGGGGGGGGTGGGGGGTGGGGGGGGGGGGCGTGGGTGTTGAGTTGGGGGGGGGGGGGGGGGGGGGGGGGGTATAACTTGTGAGGGCGGGGGCGGGGGGGTTGGGTGGGGTGGGGGGGGGGGGGGGGGGGGCGATTTGAGGGAAAAGGCGGTGGGGGTGGGGAGGGGAGGGGGGGTTGGGGAAAAGGGGGGGTGTTTTGATATGAGGAAAATGTGTTGTTGGAGCGGAAACGGGGGGGGGGGGGGGAATGAGGGGGGGGGTGGGGGGGGGGCGGGGGGGGAGCGGCTAAAATGGAATTGGGGGGGGGGGGGTGGAATAGCGGGGGAATACTTGATGGGGGGATGGGGTAATGATGGTGGGGGGGGGAAAGGAAAGGGGCGGGGGGGGGGGGGGGGCGCAGTGGGGGGGGAGGGGGACAGGGGGGGGGAAGGGGGGTCGGGGGGAAATTTGGGTATTTTGAGGGGGGGCGATTTGGTTAGTGGAGGGGGGGGGGAGGGGCACAATAGGGTTATCAAAAGGGGGTGAAGGGAAGGGGCGTGCGCTTGCGGGGGGGGGGGTGGAGGGCGGGGGGGGGGGGGGGGCGGGGGGGGGGGGGGGTGGGGGCGGGGGGGGGGGGGGGGTGGGGGTGGGTAATTGAGGGGGGGGGGGGGGGGAGGGGTGGGGGGGGGGGGGGGGGTCGAGGGGGGGGGAATTTGGGAGGTGGGTTGATTGTTGAGGGGGGCGGGGGTTGGTTGGGGGGGGGGGGGCGGGGAAAGGGGGGGGGGGGGGGGGGTGATCAGTTTAAATTTGTTTTTTGTTTTTGAGAATGAGGTTTGAGTGGGGGGGGGAGGGGAGCGGCGGGCGGGACCTAGGAAAAATAGGGGGGGGGGGGAACATATTGTTGTTGAGGGTGGGGGGAGGAGGCGGAATAAATTGAAGTCAGACGGAGCGATTACACCCAAACCATACCATGTTGTCTGAGCACCAACGCCTCTCGTTTCCAGGGACATACAGCATCTGGCATGCATGCAACATAAAGGAAGGGAGGACTGTCCATACTCACACATCCACACAACCGGCTATAATAGACAGGTCTCCATTGCAACGCCTTGCATCTCCGTGCGCGCCAGCGAGGACCAAGAGTGGACCTATTGTTGACAACCGCAAAGCCACCACAACCTCTGTGACGTGATATGTCCAGAACGCACAGCTAGAAAACACAACTCGTGCATATGCGCAAGTTTCACTCATGGTAACGTGGAACATCAATATGGGATACACATATAAAAAAGACCAATTCCGCACGCTAGAATATCTGCTCAACACACAACCAGAGATTGAACCCAGTTCCGCACACTTAACGTCGGGTATAAGTCGGAATGTCTGACGCAGTTCAACAAATCAACGATTACTAACCTTCACCAATCCAACACAAGGGCGCTTACGGCACCTCGGAATGCCCACTAATATGCTAACATTATCCACCAACTCCGATAAATAAAACCCCCGCGAAAGTGACTGGTTCGTTTTTGAATAAAACGCTCCACGACTCCGATTGAATGCCTCGAGAACGTGATTGTTGACAATGGGCTATTCCGAAATGGGGGGGGCCACCAATATAAAGAACACACTGTCTCGCCCAGTAAGCGCAACCTGTCCGCCTCCGCAAAGGCGACCGTGTCCGCCCACGTGATGTCACCTGGCTCACAGACCATGCAAAGGTGTCACGTCACGGTGACCCACGGCCACCTAATGCACCAGATCAAAATACAGCCGTTTATCCTAGGTATAACCTGTTGGTATTGGATGTCCTGATTCTTTTGACCAGAGAGTTGCATGAAACAAATGTCCTAAATCACAAACTTGTGTACAAATATTAATGACTGTGTCATTTCTCGAGTGAGTCCTGAGCGTGACTGTCAACCAGTGTGATGACAGAGAAGCATGAACAGTGGCCTGCCGACGTTCGGGGTGGAAGGGGGTTGAGCGCGGGTGCTCTTTTTTCTCTCACTAATGCACACTACTGGACTCCCTTATTGCTATTCTCCAGCCTCTTTTCTCCTCTCATACAGCATTATTTTGAACACTTAAACTTCTGCAGACCTTTACTCGATTTTATCATCCACTGTCTGCCCGAAATGGAAAGAACGATATCATCGTTGGCGCAGCCGTCAACTCAGCATGACCATTACAATGTGCCTAACACCGATCTGTCGTTTCTTCCTGCTATGTCCAACATACTCTTTCAAGCATTACCACATATTCCTCTCAATTTAATACCATCTTGCTGGCTCATCGATGTGGGCGTCGGCCCAAATTGGTCTTGAGTGACGCTTATGTCGCCACTCCTGCAGCCTAATCCTCACCATGTCTTTGCTTAACACATGGCTATGGCATAAAGGATTAGTAATATTAATATATATAATTTTAAAGTGCGTATATCTCATGCAAAGTTTGCTCGTGTACTCAGTGTGCATTTGACGTATATCCGCCAAGGTTTCTTTTGCACCACGCCACTCTGCCATTCATCTGGCCCATTAAAAAAGCCACACTGAGCAGAGGACACGCACACAGTTCTCTTCACCCTGGCGGCAGCGCCTCCGATGGTCACGACCTATTCCTATTTATCATGTCCATTTATATAACTGCCGCACCACCAACGTGACTAGTGTATTGCTCTAATTAATATTAGCGCATTTATTGATTATATTGTTTATCAAGAGTGTCACACCAATTACCACACAACTTCGCAGTTCGAAGCGGAAGAAGAATACTCATATGATTCAATTCCAGCGATGCTTCAGGTTGGGATGAGCATCAATTGTGGAAACGGCGCATGGTATGGATTATTGGATCATGAGCAAATGCTTCTTTACATGGTATAGAATATGCATTTTTCAGTCAGCTGTTTACAGTTCAAGCTAATAGTTTTTTGCCTTAGGACCTCATGCTACAAATTGCGCCCAGCTTTATTAAACCAGTCGCTAGGACAGCCTTCCCCATCAGCCTCCCTTTCCTGAAAAATTGGCCGTCTTATATCCCTTTAACGTGAGGCTGGGCATGTATGGGATGCGTGTTTGTTAATTGCTCAGTCCCAAATTCTACGAAATCATCGACCAGCAACAATTCTCCAACTGCGTAACGTCCTAGACAATCCCGCAGGGAAGGCTTCTAACAAGAATCCAGATGCGAGATATCAGATTACAAAGAGCCCTGAGCGCAATGGCGCAATGATACCGTCTATTTCCCCCCCCCCGCTGGACTGGTGAGGAGGTTCCCTCCCCCATTGGTGCTTTAAGTGCACACGCTTTGGGTTTCTTTGGCATTTGTCTTTGCATGATAGAGGAGCTTCCCGTTAATACTTGAATAGCTAAAACCTCTGTGATTGTCGTAGACGGCATCACATCGGGACATCCTTGCTGCAGTGTGCATAAACTGCCAAGAGGCTCTGCCAATCAGCGACATCGTTTTTTGCCCTACGCATGCAAATTACGTCCCGCATATGCTCTGTTCAAAGGTTGCAAGCAGCCACGTAGATCCCACGAGAAATCGCGCAACTGCTCAGACACCACTCACAAGAAGGTTGAAAGAGCATTATACTCAGCAAGGCAAGGCTCGTATTCGGTCCTTAGATAGACTTCAGCACCATACATACGCAGCACGGCCATAGGGCATAGTGCTTCGCGCTGACTCCTAATGCCAAGAAGGAAAGTTGAACTCCGTAACTTTGGTCATAGCGTCTCAAAGACCACCTGACGCACACAGGAGTGTCACCATTATACGGCGCAGGAAAGTTTGTAAACCGGCCATTACAAGCACATAGCGTGTCCAGATAAACCAGAGATGGCAACAAAAAAATGCTGAAGCTCAGTTTGGACGCAAGCGTCACGCACAACGAGCAGATTATTGTTGCTCCGTGCGGACGTTCATCATTGCTCAGTGCAACAATGTACGGAGCGATAGCCAGCAGTGACCAAGTGCTTGTAATGGTATGCCAGTATTTTGATTTGATTTTTATATCATATCTTAATATTATTAACATAGGAATTCATACGAAAATACATATGCACTTGGCTACGGCCCAGAGCATATTATCTTTGACAATGAACTGCTCCGCTTAAAAGCTCTCTGCCAAGATCGTCAATGGTTTCATTCTCCAACGAGGACTCTCAGTCGATGTGTTCCACTTTGGCTGTAACACAGCATTTACGACAAATTTTGCCAAGAAAAACTGCAACCCTTCTTCGTTTTCCGGGGGGGGGGGAGCTGCCCCCGGTTCGCGACGATGGCGGATGGTACTTTAACCTCAATCAATTGCAGAGCAGACTAATGTCTGGCTCGGCGGGGTACAATGCCATTTGCCGCAGAGATGCAGGTAGATAAGTTTAAGCCTTTTTCTTAGCAGATGAGACAATGATTAATACGCGTCGACGCGGAACAAGCCTCACCCCATGGAGACCAGCTTTAACAAAAGCAATCGGTCAGCACACGCTCCAGGAATCATTGGTCTTGGGTTATTTTGTAATTAGTGGACACCCGCGCTCAAACCTCCACAGCATATTTGTATATCATTTGTCCAATCCGTCAACTAACTTGCCGACTCAGGGGCCTGTAGTGCTAACCACCATCACTATCGGACCACCAACCAACCGATAGTGCCTTGCAGTTGCGCTGTCTGTCATGCTGTTGAGCGACCACGGTGGACGCCTCTGGTTTCTTCTCTTTCTACAGCATGTTCATTGGCGCACTCGTATGTTACGATGCGCCCTTCGGCTGTTTGAAATCCTCTGGTGCGCGTGCAAGGCCCTTCAGAGTGTGTGGCCAGCTCAAACCGTCTCACGACTTACGGCTACACCATCCTACCGTGTTTCAGTGTGTGTCCAGATCCCCAAGTCAAAAACTGCCATTAGAACCGCTACACCCACCCCAACTCAGCCACTATTGCACTATTTCTATACGACGCCAATCATCGAACGCGTTCAGATCCCTGACAACGAAACAGCCGCCAACCCACAAAACAGCCGAAAACCACACCCTTTCCCTGCCTTGACACGACATCAACCACTCGCCCTGCTCGACGCGACTGCAAACGCAGCCACGGACCCCCCCCCCCCCCCGGCTATGTTTAGACGTATTGCCAAACGCGCTTGCACTCACGGTAACAAGCTGTCGACGCGACGATATGGGTGCAACTGCCCCGCCAACTTTACGACGCGCAGTCCCCAGTCGACTTCGACCAGTTTATATTATGCAAAGTCTTCGCCGCCGAACGCGACCGAACGCGCTGTTACGGGCTAGGACTGGCGACGACAAGGCTACGGCACGAGCTAGGACGCGACGACAACGCAGTTGGCGCACCGGCAGGCCGAGAGATGATGAAGAAGGACCCCCCCGACGGCCAAGGAATAGCTTGGCGAGAGACGAGGGACTCAGGGTGGGATGTCGTGGCTGCAAGAAGAGCTCGTCAAAACGCGCTACCACGGCACGGCTAGGATCGCAACGACTGCAGACGTGTAATGTGCGACCGGGCCCTGTCTACTGCCCTCCGCGACTTGCTCTTGACCCCCACTCACACAACAAACAAGGGTGAGAGTCCCCCGCCCCCGCAACCTACACCACACCCTCGACCCTCAACTCGACAACCGGGATTCCCTGCTTGCTGTCCCCCACTCTCTCCACCTCACGCCACAACGCGCACACCGCTCTTCATGAGGAGCCAACACCACCCTGTCTAAATTGATTAGAGCGTCGACACGAACGAGCCGATATACTTCGGCCAGCGAAAGCGTGGACGGTACGGCTACCACGAAGTGGGTGAGGTTCTCGGCTGCAGTGAGGAGTGAGGAGAGGTCGATAGAACGGTCGTCTACGACAGGTGAGTACGAGCACTTCTGTGAATGTGACGAACAACTCACCAATGCACTACAGATGCCTGGCCTCGTGCAACCTTCGACAATCCCGTCGCACTCGCCGCGCGGGGGGGGGCGTACCTACACCCCGCGCCGCGCCTCGTCCCAACAACACGGCGTAGGGGGGAGATATGCTTGCGCGTGCACGAGCACAAAAGGCCAGCACCCGCGCAGGAGCCGCCACCCAGCACACCGCACTCGCCGCTGCGCAAGCAGCCGCCCCTCTCTGTACGACGCATGCAGGCCATCTAGGGTTTAACACACACCCCGCGCCGCGCCTTTCGTCCCAACAACACCGTCGTGCACGATGGCTGTACGACCATTGTACGACACATTCAGGCCATCACACACCGCCGCCAATGCCTACAAGACCAGCTATCTGACCTCTGACTCAGCAAACGAGCACAGGTTCTTCGACGCCCTCCGACTTTCTCTCAGCGACCTCACAACGTCGCGCCCTCGCGCCCCGTTTGCCCCGCCCTGACCCCAGCTCTTCCAACCCCCCGCGTCCTCGCCCGCCGCCGCGACAACGAACGGCTGCTGTATCGCGCCGAGACTTTCGAGTTGCAGGGCATTAGTACCACGCCCGCCCTCTCGCTCGTCAGGCACTGGGCCCAGCGCCCGTGCAGCAACTGGTCTGCACTCTCGAAGGCCCGCCCTCAGCGCTCCCTCTCGCTTCTCTATCTCTCTCTCTCCGCACCCACGCCTAAGACGTGTTCAGCAGCACGCTGCCTCGCGCTCGCTCTCAGAAGACGGCGCACACACGCGGTACTACACCCCGCGCCGCGCCTCGTCCCAACAACACGGCGCAGGGGGAGAGAATGCTCGCGCGTGCGCGAGCACAACAGGACCAGCACCGCGCAGGAGCCGCGCCCAGCACGCCGCAACTCGCCGCTGCTCGCCGCCCTCCGCCGTACGACACATGCACCACCACACGGCTCCGCGCCCTCCGACTTTCTCTCAGCGTGACGTCGCGACGTCGCGCCCTCGCGCCCCGTCCGCACCCATTGGGGATGCAGCAAATGCGCTAAGCCGAGACGACGGAACGGCGTCCGGCGGTCGTCGGCGTCGAGAAAGGATATTCGGCGAGCTGGGGGCGATGGCTTTGACGAGTGGAGTCGAACCGACGCGGTGGGTGCCTGGTGGCGAGTTTGCTAAGCCAGCGGGTCTTGGTGGTGCGGTCGTCGCGCACTCGAGCGTCGCGGCGAAGAAGAGCGGGCTGGTTGTGCGCAAGTGCGTGTACTGCGAAGGTAAGCATTCCCTTGTTTAATGTTCTTTACAACATCGCGCGACTCTCACCTTGAGGTGCTGTCGGCGCTCTCACAGATCCTGCGCTGCCTCGGTAAGCATCATAGTCAAAGTCAGGGCTACGACTCGTAGAATTGACGTACCGATGTTCATTTGTAGGGATTTTTCATTTGTAGTCAGACCGCGTCGAGACGACGTATCGACGTCCCGCGACCAGTGATCTCGATCCACGGAGGTGCGCGTATGACCGCTGTGAGGCTCTTGCAGTCCATCGCTGACGTCGTGCTCGTAGCGTTCTTGTTGACGAGAGCGGCGCCGTCCCGCTCACGTTTTCGCGCCGGTTGCGTGCATCGAACGAGACGACCGTATCGTCGTCCCGCGAACAGGGTCTTGATCCCCAAAGGTGCACGCGCATGTTGAAAAGCCGTGTAGCGCATCGCTGACGTCGCGCGCAGGACTTCTCGCTGATGCGAGCGGCGAGCTTTGGCGGCCCTCGCACAGCGCCAGGGCGAGATGACATATCGCCGTCCCGCGACGAGGTCTTGATGTCCAAAGGTGCGCATGCATGCTAATAAAGCCTTGTGGTGTTGCTGCTGACGTCGTTGCGCGTAGTCTGGGAGTACGCTCGTGCGCCGCCGACCGAGCACGCCCCCCCCCCAATCAAGGAGGCGACGCTCGCCGCGCGGACCGTGTTAGCACCACGCCGCCCTCTCGCTCGTCGCACTCGGGCGTGATGCACCGTGCAGCCCGTCGCTGCACGGTGCAGGGTGGCATGCACTCTCGAAGGCCCGCCCTCAGCGTGCGCTCTCGCTCGTTTGCCTCGCTCTCGCCTCACTGTGACGACCGTACTGGGCCGACGCCGTTGCTGCTCGCGACGCTCTCGCCAAACAAGCTGCAATCACACACACATCGCAAGCTTGTTTGCGAGCATCGACGTATTGCTGCGTGCCACGAGCGCGGCGTGTACGCGGAGTATGGTTTATGAGAGGGGAAAAGTGATGATTGGGAAGCCGTGAATATGGACTGCATACTATTTAAACTAGAGAACATTTACATAGAAATATACGTGAAACAAAACTACAGGTGATGAATTGAGAGCTTTCAGAGTGTCGACAACATTACATTAATGTCTATTCAAGAGAAGGAGAAGAAGAGTCAGAAGAATGACCAACGAGCCTGTCGCTTCTGCGCCATTCTTCACGTCTTGATACGGAGCCTTGTGATCTTCAGCAAACCGTTTCCAGAGACCCATTTCTGTGCGACCCCGAAACCAATATACTTCTCTCGAGCCTCAATTGAGCTATTGAGCCATCGCATTCGGTTTTCGTAGAAGGTGGTGGCTTTTGTAGGTCTTATCAGGGAAATGTTCACCAAAGACCATCCTGGCGTCTTCTTGCTGTCCTTTGAAGACTCGAACGCAGAGAAGCACTTGTTCATGTCTACAAAGTACGCATCTCCCCCACCGTACGCCCAGGGCCACTGTAGTAGGGTAATCAGCGCGTCAACTAATAATAACAACAATTACGGGTACGTACCTTGGCTGCAACCAGTTTGTCCGAAGGCCCTAAGTCATCATCACTATCAGAAATGATGATTACGTCTCCTTGGTTGGATGCTTGTCGTGGAAAGACAGCACCACAGAGAGGAGAGGGAGGATTCACTGAGATCGACAAACATGGACAGAGCAGGAAGTTGGGGAACGGCCTCACATCAGGGAAAATCCAGGTGGATAAAAAACGTTTTTTAACCAAAGAAACTCCCAAGAAACAGAACTAATGAAATAGCCGTTAAGAAGTGTTAGTTTGCTATGTCTGAGATGTTACTTTGTTACTTTGTTTCTTGGCAGTTACCTGGCAGTTACCTGGCAGTTACCTAGGAGTTTCCTGGCAGTTTCTTGTTTGTTATTTTTGTTTCCATGTTTGTTAGTTTTTCAGTGTTAGTGTGTTTCTGATTTGAGTGTTTCCTAACTGTTTCCTAGCTGTTTCCTGACTGTTCCACTGTTTTCCAGTTTGTCTGTTATTCAGTTAGTTCTTGTTAGATTACTGGCTTCACACCACCACACTTTTATTTCATACAGTATCCTTGCATTGTGATTGGAAAGATATAGCATACATGTATGAAAACAGCTATCTAACTCAAATTTCTAGTAGAATCAACTCTCTTGACATTACTTCTCTTCCACCACCACTCTTCTTCTCTACCTGTCTTGGTTTTTACCTTTCATACTATATTCTTTGTAATTTCTTGTAGTCCTTCTTGAAGGCACTCTCGACATCTTGATCCTTGTGTGTGCAGGTGCCATGGCAATGATGACAGTGACCGCGTGGCGAAGGGCATAACGACCCGAGTGTGCGGCGCAAGGAGGGCGGTGGGTGCCACACAGCGCGCGGGCACGAGGGCGGGGGCAGAACGGCGCGGGTTCGAGGGTCGGGGTCGGGGTCAGGGCCGGAAATTCGGTTGGCAACCAGCGCGAGAGAGCTCAAGGACGAGGGCGCGGCTTGGATGGCGCAAACCGTGTGAAACCATGGGGACAGGGGTGAGGCACAACAGCAAGCATGCAGAAACAATGCTCGCTGACTGCGCGCAGTGTGTGTTACACGCGCGTACAAGCAATCAGTCCACACGCAAAGACAGCAGGGAGGTGATCATGCTCACCTCGTGCCGTCGAGCCCACAGGCTTCAATCGTCCCGCAGGAAGCCGGGTCGTGCACCCTGTGCACCTTCCCGGCCGCCCCTGACACTTTTCGAGTGCTGTGTCGCGTCGGTTCTGCGTGGCCGGCGGTGCTGATTGAATCTTGCAGCGGGTGGGCGAGAACAGTCGCGCGTGGGCCGTCGCGCGGGCGCCGGCGCCGTGGTGGAAAGTGCGCGGTAAAGAGTAAAAGCTGAGGTCCATCAAGAGCCTCCGAAGAGGTTCTTGTGCGAAAGAGAAGGGTATCGCGCCGCCGTTCTCGCGAACGACGGCCGATGGTGGAGGCGGGACGAAAGTCGAACCAGGCGCTTGCGCGCGCGCGAGTCGACGCGCGGCAGGCGCTTGCGCTCACGCGTTGACGCAAGTCCGGAGCGCCCGCTGGACTCCGTCTCTCCTCTGCCGTCGTTCACGAGAACGGCGGCTCCCATTGCTCATTGTGTTCACGCAGGGGTTTCCTCGGAAGCCCCTATACTCTTCCTCGTCTCTCCTGCGAAAGATCCCCCTCCCGCTCGCCGCCTGGCATTGTTCAACACTCGCACCCTCGACACGGCGCCGTCTCTCCTAGCACGGCGACGCTGGCCCTCAAGACCACTGCAGGAGGCTGGGAAGGGCGGCCGGATTCAATTTTTGACATGGGAAGGGTCTAGGTGAGCCTGCGGGCTTGTTTAAGCAAGGTGCGTGACTGGTCTCTATGGCGCGCACGCCGAGCTAATTGCGCGCAACCGCGCCCTTGAAAACTCCACCACACGCCCTTCCGGAGTGTGTAAGCTCTTGAAGAAGGTGCGTCAGCCAGTCACTCAGCGAGTTTGCGGGCTCGACCACTCTAGGTACGCCTCCTCTCCTGTATCCCCCAGCCATAGACCCCTCCCATGCGCACAACCAGCCCCGAAGACGCCTGGGAGCCAGACGGGTTCCCCTCTATCCAAATTCACAGTGAACGCGCCGGCGCGGGGCCGTGAATGACATTTGGTCGCGCGTTCAGCAGGGGGCCGCGGACTCGTGCACGCCGCATGCATGCCGACCACCTTGTCGAAGACCACAGCAGCCTCAAAGCGGCGGCCACTACATGACAAGTACAAACGCAGACGGCCACGATGCGGCACGGATCACAGGACATAGCCAACCGAGACACAACGCGATACGAACGGCGCGGACGAGGACGGCCGCGGCACAGCCTCTGAAAACAAGGCGCGGCAAGGCTGACTGGGGCGCGACGAAGGCAACCACGGCCACGACGTGAATGACCCCGACGCGAGAAGGACAGCTTCGACACGACAAGCATCACAACAACGACAATCACGGCCTGACATGGTCGGTGCGACGAGGCTGACCAAAACATCATTACATGGCATGGATGGCTGCAATGAGGACTGTCTTGACAAAGACAGCCTCAATCAATTTGTTTATAGATTTTAATGTTGAGGACATTATCAAATGTGTTTTAATTCATAAAATGATTGTACAGCATTACCTACAACTGTATGAATTGATGAATTGTAATATTATACAGATTTGACTTTGGAGTTTAAGGCGGAGACTTTGGTAGGATAACAGACACTATAAGACAGTCTGTGAAATATTTGCATATGTAAATGTCTCAGGTATAATCAATGGATGATACAGGAACAACTAGCTAAAGACCAACTAAGAAAAGCTAACAAATCAAACTATAAGGGAACTGCCACCAAATGGGAGAAAACAATGAAGTAACAAAAAACTATTAACTATGTAATTTGCTTCTGAGCAGAAAGAAATAGTGAACTATGAAGAAACCAGCTAATGAGAGTTAACTATATAACACTGTGATAATACCTGCTGAATGAAAGAATGGAATATAAACTGTGCGAAAAAATGAACAAGAAACAAAGAAACAGAAAGCAAACCAGGAAACAGCTCAAGAATATACAAGAAACCAGGAAATCAGCTGATAATGGAAGTAATGTTTGAAATGTGTAGATAACTGGCAAATAACACTAGTAACAGCAACTAACAGTCCACTAACAGAGAAGTGTATTTTTAATCACAGGATTTTCCCTGATGTCAGGGTCTGGCTTAACAAGTAAGGCATAGGGCAGGGCCTGCACAGTGGAGAGGAAATGATGGAGGTGTCACGGCCCCCTTCGCGAGAAGGACTTGAGAATGTAGAGAGCGATTGCGAAAGCTGTGATGATGAAAGGTTCCTGGAGCGCTGGAGAGGTGAAGCGTTCGACGGGTGAAGAAGGAGGAGAGGGTCGGCCTGCATGGGATAAATTTGAGCCCTGAATGCATACGCTGGCGAGGAGGAGAAATGTGTTGGTGGGTCTGTTGAGAGACAGGCTTCGAGTTGATGCGCGAGAGCAGATGCGGGAATCTTGGACTGGGGAACAGCAGACTGCTGACCCACCAATGACGCTGCGCCCAGCAGAGACTTTCTATCTGCTGCTCACGGACAGATGCACGCTCAACCCGGCAAGTTGTTACGGAAGTGCGCATTTGCACCTGTGAGTTGTCCCGCTCAGAAGATCGTCAGACGCCGCGGGGGTACGATGGACACCACAACTCTGAGATCAGATCGTCTCCTGGGAGCGAACCTCAATCTGGTGCCCAGGCCTAACCTTATTAGCCCATCGTCCCTTCGAGTCTTGTCGTACAGATGGAAGGCAGTTAACGGAGGGGAAAGGCCGGCGAATTCAATGAGAGCCTCGGTGAGGCAGATCTTTAGGCCACGCTTCCGAACTCGTCCTGAAGTTCTGACCAGCTCAGGCCTCCGCGTCATCCTATCAGTGGGTAGAAAATTATACTATCATCAGTTAAAAAGTCTGCGGTAACGAGGACGTGAAACACTCACTTGAGGAAATACCATGAAGTTTATATGCCTTTGTCTCCCGTCTTTTCTCCATAGTGTATAGCTTGCTCCTTTGACCTCTTTGCTTGTGCAGCCTGAAGCTGCTGCTCAGTATTTCTTGGGTAAAGACTGGTCGCAAATGAGACGCGTGGCGAGGATATGACCGTGGGAGCCGCAGGGGGCTGAAGAGTGTGAATGGCCTGGAGGCGGGTTGGATATAAAGCGGACTTCTGGTATACGCTGTGGAAGGGTCGGTGTGACGTTATGCACGGCAAGGGGGGGGAACAGCAGCTAGAGGTGCGACTGATGCAGCTCTCGTGCTGGCGATCTGGTCGGTTGACGGGCTTGTACCGTTTCACACCTTCGGGTATTGAGGACAAATTGCGCGTTGAGGTGAGACGAGAAGCATGTTGTCCTGCATCAGAGCGTGAAGCACGAAGAGGACGAGCCACTTCATAGAGGAGGAGGAGGGAGGGACAAGAGGGGCAAGAGGAGCGGAGAAGGAAAGGAGCGTGTGGAGGAGCAAGAAGGGGCTACTGAGTTGTTGTATAAGCATTCGTTGGCTAATAGTAGAGTATGAGATTGCGTACCGGCAACCTCAGAACTGAGCGCGGTCAGTTGCGCGATTGCGTACTGGTAGTACGAGCATCGCTCCTTGCGTATGAACACCACCTGGCACCTGCGTAGATCCACCTGAGCGACGTGCGCAGGCGAGATCCTGCAAGCGCAATCCTGGACAGGGTGGCAGGGCAGCCTCCACTCTTGAAGCAATCCCCTTCCGGCACATGCGACGTAGGCAGTTGACATTGACGCGCGTGCTGGTGCATCCCTGATATGTGCAAGGATTCTTCGACTGCAGTCTTATCTGCAAGTGTGGCATCCATAGAATGCTGTAGATGAAGGGTACGGTGCTGGCGAAGGACTTGCGTGGCCAAACGAAACAGCGGCAGGGGGATATCTTGAGGAGCCAGTGGGTCGGGACAACCACTCAAAGTACGTGCACTTGCTGCCACTTGGTAATGTTCTATAGGCACGGGCTATCCACCATAGACAATCAGACTTGGGCATTGTGATTTGGGTCAGTATAGCATATATAGACTGACCGTGCACAAAGTACCGGCCCCAGTTCTGAGGTTTAGTGAACGCCTTTACAAAGCGTTGCTGATCTAAGTCGCGAGCAGGTCGGGCAAGCGCAACGTCAATGATGAGCTGTTGGTATCCTTAGGCATGAGAATGCTCACTACACCAGTGAGGAGGAAGTGGAACGGTATCTCGAGAGCGTGGTAGCAGGGGGCAAAGGGGAGCAGAGGTCGTTGAGCAGCGACCAGGCTCTCCCTTTGCTTGCAGCCACGGCGCCTTGCACCATTCTGGGATGTCTTCGAAACCCCATGGGGTGACGATCTTGAAAGAGCGTGGCGCATCACATCCATTTACAGGCATAGGGTGACGGCGGGTCACATGGAGGCGGCCTGTGACTGGGGCGCCATGGAGCGGACAGCGGGGCGGATGGGCGCCTAGATCGACATGCGTGGGGCGGAAAGTCCAACTCCGAAATGTTCTGCGATGATGTGGATCAAATATCACATGAGCTGCTATGCACGGAAGGTAATTTTCCATCTCTTCTCGAGTCCTCAGCGAAGTCGGTGACCGCGCAGCGATAGTCTCCAAGGCAGACCCAATTGGGCGAAGATAAATCGTTCCCCCATATAGCGCAGCGAGTGGAACGGCACCTACTCTGACGACTTGTGTACGAGTCTACCCAAGACGTCCTCAAGAGCGTCTCAAAATGAGCATTAGACCTGGTATATATTTGCGACATTCTCTATCAAGTTTCGTGTCGCTGAACGCTGACTGAACAGGCCTATAGCATCGACGATGTCCGGTTATCATCACAATTGATGCCTCACCGAGCGCCTAATATATCAAAAGCTTAGACAACGGTCCGCTGATCGTCTCTCGGTTTAACCGAATTCTTATACCTTCCGTGACTTTAGAAACTCCTAGCGCGATCAGTCTGTTTTTCTAAAGTAATTGCATGAAGTCCGCCCCATGCCTCAGCATTCGCCCGCTCTCACTGCTTTCTCAGCGTCCCGTTCGCCGCCCACAAGCATTTTTGACCCGCTGCTGGTCAATTATCTTCCAATAGCCAGGCATGATACCCCTACGCCCTACCGCGGGTCCATTTTCCCAGCCCTCATGCACCAGCCTATTATCTCCCGATGGATCGACCAATCGGAACACGTAATATGATGATAGAATGGTCCGAAACAAATCGCTTTTGCCAGAGCCATGCGGAATCTCACTACGTTTGGATTTTGGCACTACCCCGAGGATGGTAAGGAGGAGGGGCGGGCGTCCCACCGCCGCCTCTGGGCAAAGCCGCTGCCTCTCTGAAAATTGAAAATTGGCCACGACCGAAGAAATCGAAAGGCCGAATGCGAGAGCTTCTTGGAGCACTGTGGCAGTGCATCTGCGATTTAATGCAGCCCATGCTACACGGCGAGCGTGAGCTTTCGACTGCGGTCCCTGCGTTTGCCCCGATTCCCAGCCGTTCACCATTGAGAAGGTGAACGCCTCGTGGCGGGGCTTAGTGCTGCACTAGCAAGGCGATAGAGCTATCGTGACTTGGGGAATTTCGAGCGTGTTCACAGAGCTCTACCTCACGGAGATTGACGAGCTTGTTCAAGGTTCGGTATGAATCTGTAGCCAAAATATTGTGGTGGCTCGTCGGGATCGACTTGCGCAGCTGTAATCTTGAGAACCTCGAGGGATGATTGTAGGGATTAATGCGTCAGAGAATGCGTCCAGCGACTCCATACGCGGTGTATCCTTCAAAATGTCTGGCGGACGGCGTGTCCGAGTCAGAATCCGATCTGAGTCCGGGTGCAAGACGGTGAGAGAGTCGCAACGATAGGTCTTTGTTGCGACGCAGAAATGTGGCCAGTGTGGCTAAAGTCGCTATGAATATATCTCAAAGGATACATCCTGGCAAAGCCGTAAAATAGAGTACATCGTTGGGTGCATCTGTAGTCACGGGGCCAGACGTTCTTTCCAATTGATTCCGGGGGGGCCAATGTCTAGTAGGTTGCGCAGGTTTTTGAGCTGTCCTAAAGGCTGCGAACGACGTCGGGTGAATTTCGATGCAGTCCGCCGGCCTAGGGGCCCTGTATTGTATGGGACCCGTAGCGGCGTGTAAACGCGAACAGACCTGGTAGTGGGTCCTTTTCGAGGTTTCCCAATGACCAAATGCTCTAGTTTCGGGCATGCTGAGAAGCAAATGCATGAGTATTGGTAGGAAATTCGCGTCCTCGGGGAGATCGATGTTGAGGGAGAGTAAGTGGGGCATGTGAAGGCATGGAGCATGGCTAAAAAGTCGCACATCAGGGGGTCCCAGTATCCTGTGGATGGACTAGCGAAGCCAGGTTTGGATGAAATAAAGCATGCCTTCCGGGCAAAGCAATTGCGCCTTGCTCGATCAGTTTTCACTGCTAACGCTTGAAGGACAGCGAGGCCCCGGATCCGACGCGGAGACTCCTTATTCGTGTGGCATGCAGCTCGACTCGAATCCAGTCCGGACGCGCTTTGGTAGGAAGGCCGAGTTAACATCTTGTGGAGGCGTCGGTAAGAAATCGCCGATAACATGCGCAAATGGAGGTTGAAAACAATACCAGATTACAGGGCCCGGCCGAGGTTTCGCGTGCAGACGTTGTCCGCTGGAAGAGCACTATACAAATAGGGGCTTACAGGCTTAACTCCAGGCGGAATTGCCAAACCTCGAATCCATCGCAGACCGACAAAACAAGAAACGTAAAGTAATTTGCATGTGCGCCTCAAGGGAAAACGAGTGTAACCCGCTAGTCGAGAATCGCCATGATCTCCCTAATGATGTCCAGGTTTGGAGAAGATTTCGATGCATGACAGCTTTACCATCCAGCTTCACTGGTGGCGTTGAGGTGCAATTGGGACGCGTATTGTGCTGACCTGTTACGGCTACACGGATTGCGATTCAACAAGCATCGCACGGTCGGAACGCTGCGCCGGAGTCGGATGGGCAAAACAATGGAGGCGCAATGGTGCACAACGCACCGCGAGAGTGGTAGTGATATGTAATGGACCCCTGATTTGACCACGGCAATAAGACAATTGTCACCTGTACTTCCGGCGATTCCAAGCAGGTTGCGAATAAGGTACCGAAACCGTGTGTACTAGTAACGACTCATCACGGCTGGCTGCACGAGGTTTAGGGCGAACTCAATATCTCTGTAAAAAGGGAAAGTCAGGCCGAACAACCACTCCTCCGCACATGTTTAAAGAGAGTACTCCACATACGCACGACATACTCATGACAACTCCGCACATGTCTCTTACTTAATTCCACTCCAGTCGACACGCCCCCTCCCTCTACCTTTGCCTTTGCTCGATGGTACATATCCATAGCATCAGATGCAAATCACAATCTGTCAACCGAGCCACACGGGCAGCTCACACGTGGGCCGCAGCCCAAACGAAGCACGATTAATACCCAGAGACTCCTTTAGTCTCTTACTCAATTTTCCCATGCTTTGTGCGTACCGTTCCCACACGATGCCATCTTGCGAACCAGACCATCTCAGCGCATATATTGCGTTAAACCCTGCGTCGAGGATCCTCAGGGCGTTCTCTTGGGTCCGAATACCCGATGATCGTCGACTTGAGGCACAGCACGAGGAACGCGGGAAATAAAATGTATCCCCGTAGTGTAACTGTACTCCGCATGTTAAAACAGGTTCTAGGGCAGCGCACCACGCCGACGGAAAGCACCCACGCCACCGCAGTGAGGATGGAAAGAACAGCGGCCGCTGTCGCGCGTGTCGCGGAGGAAATAGGTGGCTGGGACGGGTCGCGGGCGGGTTCGGATGCTCGGCGCGCGGGCATAGTGTCGCGAAGTCGAAACGTGAAGATACACAAGCCTGTCGTGAGGCCCTTGGTGAAGTGGATTGAAAAGGGCCTCAGCCGCACATCACGCTCCTGCCGGTTGGCAGAGTCCTGCTGTTCGGCGAAGCGAGACGGTTGTCGCCAGTGCCTGCGTTGTTGGCAACAGTAGAAAGATTTCGAGTTTTATTGGCCATGTTTACCTGTCAGTGAGCCATATGAGGCCCGTGCGGTTGGTCAGTGTCTAAGGTTGCGAAACAGACGACTTGAAACACAGAAGAATCTTGCGTACTACGGAGGGTTGAAGGAGGCTATCCAGCATGGAAATCGGCATATCCAACGGGGTTGTGAATGCACAAGAAAATGTCATTTAGACGTGTGTGTCGTGCGATTGCGTTCATGAGAACGTCTGCAGGATCTCCCGCATTGTTACCTGGGCGCCTGAAAGGCCGGGGTGCCATGAGTGTAGGTTTTAGCTTTCGTAAAGATTCTTGACATGATAGAGTCCAGGAGTATTGCGATTGAGGGGATGCATATTCCGTGGACTACTGAGATTTCTCAAGGAAGGAAAGAACGTCCTGAAGTCGGTGAAATTTACGCTTTCCATAGCGTTTGGATTCCAACGATCCGTTTCGTCACCCAATCGGTTAAATGAGGGAGAGTGGCACCACCTCCAGGCTCCGAGCAGTCAAACTCGGTGACTGGCATAGTGGGCTTGGCAACGTAAAACAGTTTGAAGTACGTGATGCCGGCGCTAACGCAGAAACTGAAAACTAAGAAGAAGACGACGACCCCCGGGGACAAGTCTTGTTGGACTTGTGATGACGGTGAGTCAGCTTTGAGAGTGGTAAATGGGCGTCCGTCGCATCTCAATGCATATATGGCAATATTAGCAAACAATACCATGGACGTCGGCCATCCTCGAGGGAGCAATTCAGCAAGTGCGATGGCCTGTGAGAAGGGAAGAATAATAATAATGACTCTGGATTTATGAACCCCACGCCAATATAACACTCCCGTCAGGTTGGGTAGCAAGACGCGATCCGGCAGGAAGAATGGATCCGCAATGCACAAGAGATGACGATCCAATGAGGGGTAGCCCTTCCTCGTATATGCAGCCTCGTGCGACAATACGCGAAGCATAGCGCCACAGTCGGGTCCAGTCCTGACTGCAGCGAAGTGGGGTCGTGGCTAGAACTATGAATGATATATTAACCTTAATAAATACCACTCACATTTGCGATGGGTCAAGAGCTCACCAATCGCGTCGGCTCGACATTGCTTGCCCACACATCGCCCGGGAATGATCTCAGCAGGGGAATAAGAGAAGTCATTCTGAACCATATCGCGTCCAACGCGTAGCTGCAGATCATCTGACATGTCAGACTGAGGGCAAGGAGCGTCCTGAATTGGCTATCAGATTGAAGGTGTGCAATCACCTCGCGGATTACATCAAGGTGGAGGAGCATCTGGACGACGCTCGAGGACGAGAACGTAATGGCATGATGTCGACTGGGAGGATAGATGTGTGGTGTGGCGATGCGGAACACCGTGGTAAACGGGTAGGTGCGCATGGTCGGATAGTGTTTCACTAGGTATAGGATGGTGAGTATTTCCATGTTGATAAACGCTGTATGAGGATTCTGAAATGTCTTGAGGATGCGTAAAAGATAGCACTTCGACTCGATTCTCTATATTCCACTTTAAGACCATGAGCGGAAATTTTTTGTGACGTTGATTCCTAAACAACTCACGTTACGAATGGTGCGGTCTTGATGTCCCATGATTTCCCCTCCCATTTCCCCCTTTCTGCTTTTTAACGCTTTATGATACGCCGAGTCGGAAACGCACCGAAGGGGTTCCTGGTATAAAACGACCGCGCATTTTTTGTATCACTTCAGGTCCTCCTGATAGATGTTTTGACTGGCGCGCCGGCAACGTGAGCGAGTGAGCATTGCCGAGGGCCTTTGACGATATAAACATTGCTTGAGTCCCTTGAGTACGATGCCATCTTAGGACTTGTGTCCTTCCCCCCGCGTAAAGAACAGCAATGAGCAAAGTCATTGATACAGAGCCGGAGAGTTAAGATGGATGTTGGTGGTGGTGGGGTCGTACGCGGTGGGGGTGGTGGTAGCGGGGAAAAGTACGCCGTAAAGGCGGTTGATCCCATAAATCGTTCGCCAAATCTGGCGTGTCGCCTCTTGGCGACGGGCGAGAACAGGGCTACAGGGAACAAGTGGAGTTGATAAAAACTAGAAACTGAGTGAGTAAATGTGTTTGAGAGTTAAAATATTTGCGTCACTGACCACTGAAATGCAAGCCTATGTCCGATGTCACAGATCACCGATGCTGAGAGGACGCTTCTCATGGTTTCATGGATGGCCGAGCCTCTGGCATAGTTGGAAGTATCAGATAGAGTGAGTTCAAGTGTCGGTCCCCCGTATAATTATCATTTTCGACACAATTGTCGCCATCTAATGAACGGTCGTCATTGTTGTCTCACTCAAGCGTAGGCTTGATGTATTATCGCCTTCTTCCTTGTCCCACAACACCACTCTCCGCTTGGATTTGCTACCGACGGATTTTTGCGGTCCACCCACCAAGCGAGATGTGCATAAGCTCTGGCTCGGAGTATCTGCGGAACATGGTCAATGACCTTCTGTTGTGTGCATTCTGCCATGATGCCAAGTCTCGAAGGATTAGCGTGTGTGCAGGTGGCGTTCCGCTGATCATTTTCTTGCGTACTATCAAATGAATCGTTGAGCAAGGAAGAAAGACACTTTAAATTATTAGGCACAGACTGGGGATCTCAAATTTGCTACGAGGCGGCTCGTATGCTTCGTCCAGATATTTTTTGCAGTGAAGCATCAGTCGTCGGATTGTGCATACCTGTAATGACCCTCTTCTTTCTTTCATGATCAAGCCTCTGAGCTGACAGCGTTTATGGCAGTATGCTTCCGTACAATGGTCCCTTCCTATCCATCGAAAACCCTCGACGCCTATGCTTCCCCAAGCTTTCATTACAATCTCTACTACTTCGTGAACGCAACACGGAAGATGCTGTAAAGGAGCTCAACACAGATATTCGTGGCGTACACTGTGCGAGGGACTGTTGTGGCGGTCCGTGGATAGCCCCTGTCCGACCAAATTCCTACAAACAAGTAGATTCTTTCTTACATGGATGGTCTGCGATCGGCGACAACCGTGAGCGATTTGACGTTAAAAGTGTCTTTCAGAACCGTACTCAGATGTTGTTAGATTCCCTGCAATTCCATTCTTCACGGCGGAAGAAGAGGACTATTGGGTTTGAGCAGTATGAAAAATCAGGATTCGATCACAGTGCGTTGTTTATTCATGGAACCTACTACATTTGGGGTTAAACCTAACCTCTTAGCCCTGAACTTTCTACACTGAACGCAGTGAGTACTGTGACGATCGCGCAATAAATTGCTTTGACAATCTGCTTTGAAGAATCGCCGGAGGATCCTGGGAGTTTCGCTCAGAGCCAGGGCAACCCACACCATCCCCGCCCCTGTACTTTCTGTTTTGCCCACCAAGGACCCTGTTGCCAACTGGGTGCTTGCTGCCAGGCTCCTCAAGAGCGGACAACTGATCCCGAAGTTGACCACAAAGGTCAAGCAACTTACTTCACTGTTGTGGCGTTGCTCATTATTTTTCAATGAATGTAGATCGTGGTCCGCGGTCGCATTGGCTCCAGCTGGAAAAACCTGACGAGGTGAACTCGATCATGCGCAATGGGTGGCTGGGGCTTGAACGAGTGTGGTATCCTGCCACTCAATCAAGGATCTTCAACCCACGACGAGCTGTAAACCGAGGCTGGGACACAGTCGAGATATTGTAATGTAAATCTACGTGTACACGTGTTCGCTCGAAACCTTAGCTGTCGAATGTGTAGTACTCATATACGTCGGGATATACAATACACAGGAATGCGTTGAACGTCCTTCAAAGAATGTGCCATCCTTTGGGTTCCTATCCGAAGAACCATTTACCGACAGCAGCTAGACCACGTAGCACGTCCATCAGACAGCTCCTTCGTGTGGCGGGGCAAGACATGAACGTACATGCTGCCGCAGCTACGAGTCCCCGCGAGATAGCAGGAGTCTCGACCGCCTCTCGTTTCTGCCCTTCTCGTCTCTTCCTGGCCTCATCGACCGGAGGATCCATGAGGGGTACATGGCCTGACCTGGCCACCAATTCAAATCTACTGTCTCAAAACCCCTCGGCGGAGGGGCTTCTTTGGCCCTTCACCGGAGGAAAACCTCGGTGCGCCGCCACTTGGAGTCGTGAGTGTCTCTGCACGATTGTTCGAGGCGTCGTTGACGTGGCCTTGGGCACGACTTTTCTCTCAGATGCTGCGGTCATTGCAGAAAGCTGGGCTTCCAGTGCAGCTATCTGAGCATTCTGCCGTTCGACGGTGGCGTCCACTCGGCTTTCTCTTGCTCCTTTTGCCGCAGAGTCTCCGTCGCTGTGCGAACCCCCTCCATCTCCTGTCGCATTTTATGGTATCCCCTCCGACAATCGCGGCGACCATGCCTGCCAGCATTCCTTGCACCGTAGAACGCATAGCGTTCAGCTCCTGCTGGTGCTCTTCTCTCATATCCTCGATCATCTGCGCATTTTCTTCTCTGCACCCTCTCTATCTCATGCCGATGCGCCACCTCTATTGCTCCTCTAGCGCCCTACGGAGGTCCCGCGACGTCTCCGTCTCCGCGAACGCTTTGCCCTCGAGAACCATCTCTCGCTGAATGGCGAGAGGGGCATTGGGAGGCCGTGCTCGCGAGGACCGCGCGCAAGACACGATGCGCAGACCGCATGCCGTCGTCGTGGCGCAGCAGACGCGCGCCCCGCGCCAGCGCGGCAGCGAACCCCGGGCTGGTGGTCTCGGCGAGTTCGTGTTCGCGCCGCGCGCCCGTCGCGGAGTCTACAGTGTCCCACATCGTTGTGGCAAGTGACGGGCGCGGTGCATGCTGTCCGCGCCGCAAAGTGTGCTGAAGGGGGCGGTGGAAGGCATGGCCGTGCGGACGTTTCCGAGCGCGCAGGTCCGAGATGCGGTGGAGAGTAGATGATTCCGTCGATGGTCGTCCCATTCTCGAACCTGCACGGACGGGTAAGATTGTCAGTAGCGGGACTTGTGTAAGATGACTGTACGGCCGCATATGTTCACATTGTTTTTCAAATGTTCTGCTATGGCGGGCCTCGGTCTCTCTCCGGGTTTCCCGAGACTGTCGTTGAGAGGCCGCTCGGTGTCGATTAATGCGACTACTTGCGGTTCTGCCGTCTAGGGCGAAACGGAGGTGTGAACTGCAACGCTAGATGTGCAGGACAGCCATCCCTTGGTGTCGAAACTGGACCCGCTAACAAAGGTTAGCGAACTACGTAACGTGTGGCATAGTGAGCTCCTCTCATCTCCTTCCGATGGTCCGACGATTACTCGTAAGAATAGTGGTCGCGCGATGATGACTGTGCGTACTGTTGACTTCCCAGAGCCAGTTACACCCAACAGACTGAAAGTAGTGTTGAGCGATGATAGAATATATGTCTACGAAGGATGACAACGTACGGGCAGCAGTATATTCGCGGGACGCTCAGTGTGGCTCAATTGAAGCCATTGTGGGGTCAAAGTGACGTAAACACAAACAGAAAAATCGTCTTCCCTCAAAGTAACACCGCGAATGTGGGAGCTTGTAAGATCGTCAACCTCAGACGTGGCTAGATGCTGCCCTCAAGTAGGAAACATATGATCGTCGACGGCGTCGACCGTCGAGTGGTCTATTCATATCTGAATCATGATCGGGCAGTAGCTGCATGAGGAGTGCTCGTATGCTCTGAACATGTTTAACGACGACGTGGAGCTTCGTTGGGGTGTAGGGATGATACTATCGGCATAGAACTTCCTTCTTCTAAGAGAGCTACAAAACGACGCTATCCGCTTCTTCCGTCGATACGTGGTTCTCGGTGTTGTGTGTACTTATGCCAAGGACTAGAAACTCATGACTCCTCTGATCCTCGACGCTGCCTTCATGTACAAACTAAATGTAGCCTTTGACAGAATTAGTAGTACTTACAGTTACACATTGCAATCACATGGAAACTACTTTGTTGAACACCAAATAAATTCTTAAGCAAAGTATGGTCCTGACATCACCACAGCCGTTCACGTCCAGACACCACTTGTAAGTCACGATCCCAAAATTTCTTTGAAGGTCCTCATCCAACTCGGGTAAGATCTGACTCTACAGCCTGTCGCAGACATCCTAGAAATCCTCTTCTGCGGATGAGTCGAGGATACAGGTGACGCCTTTCGTTTCGAGAGAGACGACTTTTCTTAGAAGAAGACAAAGTTATTTGCCACGCGATTGTGTCTTTGGCCCTCTTCTTCTTGCGACGCAGTTTTTTTCCTCGCGTGCTAACTTCGCAGGCAGATAAAATTCCCCCCTTTTTTTTTCGACAAACTTGCTAGCCAGTTAGCATCGTAGCCGATGCACTTCAAAGTCCGAAACTCCGATTGCCTAGCACACGAAAACTTCGCTGTTCACCACAATGTTGTTGTTAGGAGTACGATCATAAATAAAAATCTTACCTCATGGCCATCAAGATAAGCCCTGGGCAACTTGTTTCCTGAGTGACAGTTTTTCAAAGCATCTGGTGTGTTTGTCAATCAGCATTCTGGACTTCGTCGTCAGTAGGTCTCTTCGGTATCCCTTGTTTTGCGACCGTAGATAGACGTCCGCGCTAGGGCTTCGAGAGCCCAAGATGCGGGCCTCTGCCATTCCGCCCCGTCCATGTATTTTGAACCTGATCAACTCGAAGTATCAGTAGATCCGTGCATGACCCAGAGTTTGGATATGACGGCTTCCGGGATAAAACGACTTGTACTCAGCAACAGTGAGCGACTGCGTTATGGAGGAGAAAACATAATGGCCAACATATATTCCACCCGTCGTCATTTTGTCTGAAGAAGGAGGCGTCTGGTGAAATCCCTCCCTATTATCCCTCGTGCTCCGCTGAAATTTATAAAACAGTCCGGGAGCTCCCGGGACACTGCGGCACGTTGGGGATGGATAAAAGGGATGAAGGAAAGCCAAGTCGTTGATACCGTGTTCTTTGAGCCTTTTCTTGGATGGCTCTGGCTGAACGCATCCACAAAGCTTCCCCCCAAACCGGTTGGAGAAGAAGTAGCGCGAGAAAAGGAAAATATAGGTTGACGTTTCTCCGTCTATTGGGTAACATATAATCGAAAGCCGATAACTTTGAGTTCTGTTGTATAAAATCCTGGTCCCGGCAGGGCCGAGCTCTTGTCTTCATCTTTTTGCTGGAATGCTGTCAGCGGTACTCGGGTGATGAGCACTATACGGTCACAAGAACCTGACAATATACTTGCCATTTTTAAAGACTGGGCAAGCGCATCGTGCGCACTTGGGTAATCGGGAAGCTTCCTCAACAACATCTACTAGCACCATGTGGTTTCGTGGAAATAGCGTCAATGGTCAACTGGCTCGTGGCCTTGACCCATGCGGTCGCCAAAGGAAGTTCCGAAGCCACCAAGTTGGCCTACTATGCATGTGCGAGGGGGTGGACTTGTATGAAGATTGCGCCATGTGTTGATTTGATTTTGCCTGCCATACCTTGTTCGAATTTGACCGGCTTTTGTGGCAATTCGTGCACTAGCCCCCGTGGGATCTTAGCGGCAAGACAACTTCAAGCGACTTGACGTGATGCCGAACGCGCCGTGGCCGTTTGAAACCGCGCGGTGGTCGGTGGGGAAAACGAATCGCCGAAAGCCGCCCATCTCTGGGGATGCCTCTTCACTAGTAAAGAATAAGAAAGTGACATAACGACGGAAATGTTTGTGGTTTATTTCGTACCTAGACTCAACTTTCGGTGGTGTTGCGCTGGTACCGCCCAGGTTGAATATCGCGAGTGCGGGCGGCACGGCCCGCTGGTGGCATCTACGAAATACCAAAGCTGCCTAAGACCTCTTCAGTCTCAAACATGCGTCACTTACAGTATTTATGCAAGGGTGGTCAGAGAGCGCACAAACGTTGTGGTGTGGAAAAAACTGGCAGGCGGCCTACGCGCGCGCCGATCGGTGCGCGTGATCTGAGTACGCTAAGCGCGAGAAACGTCAAACAACCGACCCGGCGTAGAGACCGTTCTCAGGAATGGCTTGCCAACATGGTTTTTTGAGGTTACCGCGAACGTCCGAAATTTGAGTTGCTAGTCACTTCTAGACAACCCACATGCAAGCGCCAATTTACTGGGGGGAAAAAGCGGAAGAGAATTTTGGGCAAAAAAAGTTTTCGGTTTTTTGATACCACATCTCTCTTCCCTATTCTTATCAGTGAGGGTAGCCTATTCTATTAGCCTTTTACACTTCCTTTGACCATGTGGCCATAGTCAAACTCATTTGAGGACACAAGACTGTGAACAAGGTAACCTTTAAGTACTGACCAAAGGGGCCCCTACAGTGCGGGACACGCTGAGACACGGGTGGAAATGGGTAGCAGAATTCCAAGCCTTTGTGACCGTCGACAAAGGTTTGCCTTCACAAACGTGTGCTATAATTTTGCGTAACATTGATGTAATGTAAACGATTCCCATTATAGATTCAGAAATGGGCGATAAAGATTGGAGATCAGAAACGTAAAAAACCAATTGCCGCGATTCTGTTTCGCGCGCCTTTTCCGTCTCGGTAATAATTGAGCGCTTGCATGAAGTGAGACCGTTTTCTTACACCCCATGGTCTCCGCTGTCGACGAGAGGTGGTTCAAGCCCAGAGTTAGGTAGCATTTAACATTCAACGGATGCCAAATAGGCTCCTACTGGTCTTGCTCGGGTAGGAACCTGACTGCCAGACCGTCCATTCCAAGCGCCAAAACAAAGAGCATTATTCGAGACCTCATCAGTCATCCATCTAAAATTTCTATCTCTGTCAAATCGGGATTCCACGTCGGGATTCTTCATCCGGAAGAGTGAATCTTGTATTTCCCCGAGTCCGAACCTGAAAACGTCGCGCTTTGTTTTCCAGACGTCAAATCGGACTCTTTACCTGACACAGAGGTGGATTCTTCATCTCTCGTCTCGTCTGCGGACCGCAGCTTCTCTTCGTGGGCCTCCTTCCAGAATAGGATGGTCCTCACGAGGACCGGCTAGCCATTCGCCTTCATATCCGATCAGACATTCATGGCCCAGACTCCAATTCTCTGTGAAAAGGAACGGGATTAAGCCTCGATACCTCAAGCACTCAAAAATGTCAGACTTACTTCGCTGTCCATTCCATCAAATCCTCGCGCGATTTGCTCATTGCGTGGCTATCTCAGAGCGGCCGGATTTTCTTGAATTAATTGTTCGACTTCGCCATCTGTGATCTCCTGTGCATCATTTCGCCGACGCATGTACACTCGAGCTAGAAGTTTGTGAGCCCAGTGAGGGCGTGTGCTGGAGATTCTTCCTGTCCACTGATTTTGGACCTATCATAATTTTAATTGAGAAAGTTGATGGAGATAAACTGATGGGTCACCTTTTGAGGTAGCGAGTGATACTCGGAAGTGTGAGAGATCGAGCTTGCGACAAAACGATAATGGCCAACATATATCCACTTCTCGTCGTCCAGGAACAGTCTGATAAAAACACGCTTGGTGAATGGTGGTCCGTGGCGTCGTTGGACATCGTAGTACAGGCCTGGAGCACCAGGAATTTGCGGAGCATGGGGGATTATAGAAAAAGTGCTGAGAAATGCCCAGTCATTTAGACCATGTTTCTGGACCATCTTCTGGGAGTATCGTGTTTGGGAATGAATTAGTGTAACTCCCTCCAAAACGGTTGGCAAATAAAAAACTGGGTATAGTATCAAACCCAATAGTGAGGCGTATACACGAGAGGCGGACAAGGGGGAGAGGAGGGAGAAAAAATGAGAGAAAGGTGAAGGGACGAAGGAAGACAGAAGAAAAAGAGTTGACGCTTTCGTCTACTGGGAACAAACAAAAAAAAAATTAGTATCAAACCCAATAAGCTTGAGGCGATGAGAATACAGAATTCTGTCTGGGATAGCTGAGCCCTTCTTTGTCTTTGCTGAAGGCTACATGAGTGTGGTAGTCAGCAGAGAATTCGCGCAGTGCATACGTGATAAAATCTACTGTACGTTTTTCAGCTTCGCCAGTGCATCGCGAACTTGATCGTCGGAAGCCTGTCCTCAAAGACATCCACTACGTACCAAGGGGTCCGAATGGTCCTGTTTTCGACGTGCGTTCTGTTTTTGACCTGGACGCCGGGGGGGCTATCGTATTGGGAGCCCAGACCTTCACCTGAAATAGAGATGAACTTGGGCGATTACACGAACCCACAGTCATCGCGGCTACTCACCTTGCTCTTCTTTGACGTTTCGCTTTGCTAGCATGAGCCGAGAGCGTGATCTCGAGGGTAAAGGACCTCGACTATCTGGACGCGTTGCAGAGCTTCGCGGCCGGTCGAACGACACGATAGTTCAGGAGAATATGGTGTTTCGAACACTGCCCACTTCCGGGAGGCCTCATCGCTAGCAGATGGTAGAGCGTATACAGTCAAGGGCAATACTACCAGTAAAACATTGTTATTCCATACCTAGACTCGATCTTTGGCGGTCTACTCCCCAAGTTGAATATAGCCAGTGCGGCCGCGCGGCCTTGTGGTGGCATCTATTATATCATTCGTTCGTATGCGTGAGAATGAGGCGTGACGTCAAATGCGGTGAGTGGGGTGGTACGCACGTGTAGACTTGAGTTCCGAGTTAGAACGTGTTTATTTGCGGAGCTGTATATTTCGCGCAGTGGCTCGCGGATCGCACGAATATAATAAACCGACGTAGTACAGCACCGCTACTTGTCGAACTCAAACCAAGCGCCACGCGAGAAAGTGGGATCTAACGAGTACCGCAGTATTCATTTGAGGCTTTCGAGCTGAGACTCGCTATAACACCAAAAGGGCAGACGTCCTGCTCCAAATTTGCTTGTATGGGAATGAATGCGATCTGATTATGAACCAGCAAAGCTCTCGGCATACACTGGATGAGCGGTCAGAACGAGAATGAGAGCGATTGTTCTTACGGGGAAACCGAAGGCACTAACACAATCGCCTTTGGCCTCACGAAGATTCCGTTTGTAACTACCGATCGGGACAGCAGATCATTGCGCCACCTATGTCCTGATGCCGGGGGGGGGGTGGGGGGCTCCCCTTGCGCCTGATGACGTTTGTCCACCTTATCGCATACAAACCAGACTGGAGATAAAGTTAGGCATAGCATGTCTGTCGAATGAGGTTCGCAGAAGACTCACAGGAACCTCAAGCAACAGTACGCCCGTGACCATGACGTGAAACGCCGGTTAAACCACCCATCTGTCCCGCCGAGTACATGATTGCCCCCAGAAGACTGCGCTACCCGCCGAACGCGCCATTGAAGGTACACAAAGTCGGAGCGGCCGAGGATGAAGGCTGTTGGCGACCTTGTTTTCGTCGTGTACGAGACGCACGAGATGATGACCATCGACAAGCATGTACACACGGCACTACCCATATCGGCTGTAGGTTCCGCTTAAAAAGAAAGAGCAGCGTGACGATGGACCAGACAAATACACGGAGGTACGATAAGGAACTGGTGTTCCACCACAGCGGCAAAAGGGCGCGGATCTCCCCCCCCCCCTGGTACCACGGGGCCGCTCACCGCGCCGGCGCGCCCTGGTAGCATCCACGGCGATTGTGCTCGGAGTGAGAACAAAGGGTCGACGTCCGAAACGTGAACGTCCCCGCAATCGAACGTGCCGATTGCTGATGGATGGGGTCCGCGAAGTGCCGTTGTCCGCGTTGAAGGTGCCGACGATGGAGGTATTGGAGTGATGAGTCGGCTTGCGAGGGTGTCGAGACTGTCTCTGGCCTTGTGGTTGAAAACGAAATAGAGGTCGTTTCCGATTTGAAGAAGTCCGAACCCGAGAACATCGTATATAAATAAGAGTTCATAAATCGATCTTTGATGCTCCCAAGTGCACACAAATTCTTAGTGCGCCGCCAGTTTCGAGAGATTCCGCTCCACATTCATAGGTAATCAGCGGCGTGTAGATTCATGACATGTGAGCAAGACTAAGGATGAGGGAACCAGGAAGGATGGAGACGATGCTTGCAGACGAAATGGCGTTGTAGCAGAATATTCGCCCCTTTGAATGCTACTGAGAGCCGGCGGGCGGTAAATGATATCATCATCGTCAAGCACACCCTACGAATTGTTTAAGTCAGCAGTGGATACTACATACACAGTATGGGCCGACCTACAAAATGCGAAAACATTGGCATAATCTGTGATAGGGAAATTGAACCCACTTCTTGGCCCTCGATACCAACACCGATGACGCATCGCAGACAAGAACACAGCGCCAGCTCGCCGACGCCTTCCAACATGTCGACAATCGATCCTACGCAAAGGCAAGGGTGGCAAATAAAGCGCAGCGATCCAAAAGTTTGATGAAGCATTGGATGAAGGTCGGTCCGTAAATTGGCTTGGCAGCTAGCAACTTCGTCAAGGCGGTCGCCAGCCTTTTTTTGCGCTAAGTTCGTCGTGAACGACAGCACGGTAGAGTTGGTGAACTTCGTGGAGCCGCCCCAGGGCCATACGCCCTCCGCATCGAATGAAGTGGGTTTCGGATGTCTTTTCTTTCTTCTTGTCAATAAACGAGCACATGATTAAGTTGGGGACATGAATGAAACTCTCCGCTTCAATGTCGAGGATGTGAGCGGCGGAGATGAGCTGGGCCTCGATACGATGGCGAAGGGGCTCCAAAAGTCATGAGAGGGCTTTGGCGAGCTTGAGTATAAAACTTTTCGCGGTTGACGATGGCTTTGTATTTTTGTAAATTTGAGGCATTTATGTTCTGGAAGACAAACTTACAAGAGATGTTATACTCTATCTTGATCCTTGAGAGCTGCTTGCGACGTTGCTTGTACGACATCTCACGGATCATCTGCCTCTCCACGTCCTCGTAGTCTTCTTGCCATTGCTTTCGTGCGCCACCGGGTGACAACGGGTCGTCCGGGTCTATGACCTGCTCGTACAGCTCTCATCGTCAAACGGCTCCCCGTCGGCTTCTTCGTGTAAGTCTACTTCGTTCAAGTCATCCCAATTATTGTCCGCGTCATTGTCGCGTATTGCAGAGAAGAACGTTTATTTGTGCTCGTCAGCAGAGCTGTCAAGTCTTTTACGAGCTGTACGGTAGTGTGCACGGTTCCCAACTTTCCAAATCGACAGACGACGACATGCCGTCCAATCCGTTTCGGCTGCTTGGTATTACGATAGCCTGGGATGAGAGGTTTAAGTGACGACCCGGTGAACAATGTAGAAGCATATGCTTATGTACCCTTCTTCATAGCGCAATGATTTCGCAGCCCTTCCAGGGTGTGGAGTTCTCGGCTTTAGTATCCGTTGACCATGTACTTCGTCCCGAGTCTCGAGAAGAGCCAGCTCGTGTCCGAGGAGGGAAATCTGTGTACGACATGACGGGAGTAAATGTCAAGACAACGAAGCGAATGAGACCCTTGAGCGAACGGAGATGATTTTTGAACGTACCTGGCGGTCAACCTCTGCCATACGCTGACATGGTCTGGTCAGCCTTGCAATCCGTTTTGTTCTGACTTCTACCGCTTTTGCAACATCAAAAGAGAATAACTGTAATTGTTCGCTCGCAAACACCAAAAAACTCATTTGAAGGCTAGTTGAAGAGATTGTGCGAGGTTTGGTCCAAAGGGAAGGGTATGTAACGCGTGCAGATTATAACAAATCTCACTCTCAGTCCTACTGGTGGTGCGTGACATGGATTGTGCGTGACTTACATCCACGTGACAGCGTGACCTCATATACGGTCCGCGGATATGCGGGTCGCGGTCACAATACTGGTCAAGACCCTACCACTGTGTGCATGCGTTCCATATTCTAAATTTCCTATTCAAACTCCTTCCATTAATCGGGATTACATGCAATGTCGACACCCAAACCGAGGTATGCACATCTAATTTTACGTCTAACTACTCTCTCGTAACGCCTCGTGTGGCCAGTTTTGCTAGTATATACGACACTCTTCCCCAGGATGCCCAACAGTCGCTCGTCCACCAACATTTAATCCCTCTTCTTCAAGGCACCTCGAAAAGGAAGCAAAATAGGATCCTGGCAGCTATCTCACGGATACACAAACGTCACGCTACCGTACCTGATCTCGACCTCCGCGGCAAGAAACTGGAGATTAACAATATGCTTAAGGAGCTGTCTAAAGATACCAAACGATCCTACGTCATGGACAGCTCGAATAGGAACGAATTACTCGACGAGATTGTGTCAAGTGTTGCGAGTTGGATGAATCCTATCTGGAGTGCGGTCTACGAGCATCATGTCGATTTCATCCAGGCGCACGATTGCTTATTGTTCGTTTCTGCGACGTTAGATAGGTTAGACACAATTCGCATGGGGTACGTCTATCGCATAATTCCCAAAAACTGAACACGTCTAATCATTGCCAGTTGTAAGTGCACCTTGAATACGATGTACGTCCCCGTCACGCTGCGAGACAAGAAGGGTGAAATCGTCAAAACGTTTGAGCTCAATGGTGTAATGCGCCTCGAAGATGTTGCTCTTTTATATGGCGAGACTGTTCTTGTGTATGCTTGCCTACGGTGACAAGCGACACAAAAACCTGGTTCCTAAAATGCTTGGTGACATTGAGCACGTCATGGGCTGGAAAGGCATCATACGGATGTTCTACACCAAGTCGAAAGGTGCGTCATGGCGAGCATATATCCGTCACAATTGATACTAGAACGGACCCGTAGGTGAAAAACACCGCTCAGACCACACTGAGCACGAGAGCGATTGGGAAGACGCCTCGTCCGCTGACGAGGACAGTATGCCAGGTCTGGACGATGTGTCGGACTCGGAAGAATCGCAATGGGGAGTACGGAAACTCGCCTTACGAATTTTGACTTGCCACATATGCAACATTGGCCACCCCTTGTCGCGCGGAATGCCTGCTCTGCTCGGGACGATACGTGAAGAAGGTTCTCTCATCTCTGCCTTCGAAACATCGCCTTCGGGTGAGCTCTATGTAGTCCTTATGGCGATATCCTGTGCTCTGGCTTAGAGGGCGACTATTTGAGGTCCTTCAAACCATGGCACCGACCAGCTCCGATACCTTTGCGGTGGCCCTCGAAATTTACACTTCGAAACAAGCGGCTAGATCTCGTCATCGACTTGCTCGACTCCCACTCTCATCTCCTCCGCCCCGCGCGCACTACACAGTACTGCAGTCAGCAGCGATATTCTTGACTGGTCACGGCCACACCTCACGCGCGCTGCGCATCCTCGAGGCCGAGCTTCTCGAGTACCGCTCACGCGACACGCCATGCGCTGCTCCAGTCTTTTTCACAGATGGAGACCCCAGCAAGCCGCGAGGAGCTCACACGCATCATGAAGATGAGCTCTAGGGCTCCAGGGCGCCGCGCACGCGTCGAAGCGTGGGTTGACGCACAGCCATGACGCCGGGCGCGGACCAGCCGAACCCATGGTCTTTGCCGCTATGATGATGGGCATCGGACCTGTGCCGTGGCCTCAGTCCAGACGACGATCCCTACACGTACCTCGATCTCGACCCCAACGACCCCGACCTGGCAGACCTTCGCGCAGAGTATCGCCCGGATTTGAAGCATCGGTTTGAGAGTTGGGCGGATACTGGTGTGGTCTTGAAGAACGGCCCTGCGTTGCTTCTGGCGGTATATACGCCAGAAGATCGTCGAGCTAATGCCTTTCTTGCGTGCTTCGGACATAACAGAAGAGATGATATCGAGGTGCGTGGCTCGTCACCGGTGGCAAGGGCTTTGTGGCTCACATGCCCGCAGGATACAAGACAGAGCGAGCAAGCAGTTTGCCTGCGACGGCCTTGACGCGACTTCTCGCTTTCGTCAAGGTTCAGAAACGCAAGTTGTCCCCCACCTGAAAGCAGGAGCAGAAGAAACGACAAGCCAGAGCGGCAGCAGAAGCCGAAGCCGCTGCCGGACTCGCGCACCCAATCGCATCGTCGTCGTCGCAAACGCCAGCAATGCCCTATCCCATCGACATCCTCCATGGGTACACAAACATCACATTCAGAGCTCCCTGACCTGCCCGATCGCGCAGACAGCCCAGGCCCACCTCCACTGGAGCCTGTGCTCGGGTACGAGCCTCCACAACACCCGCATCACACCCCGCAGGCTGCAGGACCTCTTCCTGCACTGCACGCCTTCTTCGGCCCTTACCCACCTCCAGGACCTAATGCGCCTCCCAATCCACCGCAAATGGGCCCGCAAGCAGACGCGCCTCCGCCTCAGCCAGAGTTCCATGTACCTACAGGTTTGTTTGCCATGTGGGCTGGAATGCTGGGAGGACCAGCACCAGCACCACCCGCACCCGCACACCGGAGAAGCACCGCACCGCAACCGCTCCACCCGGTGGCAGCGTAGACGACGTTGATTGAACTCCTCGCATCGTTCTGGGTCTCATTTCGCGCTTTTTGCACTTTCGTACTTCACAGCATCAATTGCAGATATCGCATCGCGTCTAAAAACGGTTTCACATCTTGTAGAAGGCATCGTTTCCACCGAAGACAGTTAATTCTACATGATACTTCTACATTTTCCGTTTATTGCTGATATAAGTCTATTGGCTCTCAAAACAACCCAAAGTAAGTAAGGAAGGATGAAAGCCAGTTTCCTGCCTGTCCTCGTCCTTTTGCTTTTCTCCGACCGGGGCATGATCGAAAATTGCATGGAGCCGACCTGTTCGGTGAGGATGTCGCCCCGGATTGAGAGCACCGAAGAACGCGGCGTTGTGGAGGTCGTCGCAAGGATGGTCGCGGCGACGGTGCGAGACAGCGAGGCGTTGGTTTGGCAAGGACCTTGAAGACGTCTGCAGACGTCACGGCGTCTTCGTGTGCTCGCGCCAAGAGTCGTAGTCAGTGGCCGTGGCGATTAGAGAAGCGATACCTGAAGAATAAATATTCAGACATGATACAAAGTATCAGAGGAATGACGCAACCTCGAGCTCCGCCTCCCGAGCCAGCTTGGCCTCTGGCAGTACACTCATGTTGATGATATCTTCCTCCCCAAGCGCGATACATCTTGCTCTCCATCAAGGCGCGCGTCGAGAACTGCGTCCCTCCATGCAGACCACGCACTTGTCGGTGTGGAGCTTCGCTCCGTTTCCATGCGCCTGCAAGGACTGACTCGACGCGTTTCTCGAGCCAGCCGACAAACTTGTTGCTGAAAGGGTCGCCAAAGGACGCGGTTGCGCGACGATCGAGGCGCCCTCGAAGAAACTTGCGGGGCGGACGCACCTTCGTGCGGTCGATGATCTGATATTGGGCAGCACGAAATCACCCGGGCGAATTTCTTCACGCAACGAGCCGACCGCGGAGAACGCCAGCACTGCGCGTACGCCCGAGCGACTTCAGCGCGGCCATGTTTGCGCGAGCGGGGACCGCTGAAGGGTTTGATGGTATGTCCAACACCGTGGCGGGCCAGGAAAGCAACTTGCGTGCCAGAGGGTAGCGCAGAAATAGTAATGGGTGAGCTGGGGAAGCCCCAGGGCTAGTTTAAGTCAATAACAAGACTCGTTTGAGAGCTAGATAAATGTAACAATACTGTCTCTGGGGTTGACAGTTTTTGCTATTAAACCTAATATAAGTAGGAAGAGATGAAGGCGATGTTCGCTAACCTCACATAAATGTCAAGTTGTCTAGATGGTAGAGGCCACTTCCCCCGATGACACCGACGAGCACTTGGCGTAGAAATTAGTGACCGCGAGAGCAGGTCTACTGTGAAGCCTACCTTACTTTCTTCAGCCATTCTGCGATGTTGAGATACGCCTGAGAGCCCGGATTCTATGAGCTCGGGTATAGTTACAGATAGCAGTATTTGCGAAGTGACGCGTCGCGGCGAGAGGATGGTGGGAGAGGAAGGGACGAGGAAATGAGATTGAGCATTTGGAGAATATGAGTTCGAGCGACAGCATGTACATCCCGACCGCTGCCACATTTGGTAAGCATGCGCGTGGGCAATTGATCAGTGATACGCTTGCCCGCCGCCGGGGCTCGCGCGCCCAGTGTGCTGTGTCTGGAAGAAAATCACCTTCGACAGATCGGCACCCATACTTTCGTGTATTCGTTCTATTCGATCACAGCATCACTCATCCAGGACCTCAGCTCTTCATGAGCTATTAATCTCACTCATTCGAGAGCTAAACCTTATGGCGGTATGACTCTAGAATGTTATTGTCAAGAGTTCCACGTTCACAGGCAACCATCCAGTGAGTGAAAGCATCATGGTCGAGGGCCAAACATGTGATGTTAATCGTTGATTTTTTTTTGCGTAAGTTTTTACGTCAACTTGGACCTGGACTGCTGCCTCCATACTGGATCCTGGATTTGTCGGCGTGCTGTGGTAACTGGTGCGCGTTACCGGCTTGCGAAAAATGCTTAACTACTTGTAAGCGCTTAATGGTCCGCGCGGACTTCTGACCGGCACGTTCAGTGCATCACCGGTCGATCTACACCAGTTTCGATTATTTTGGCCAAGGAATATGGAAAATCAACGGAACGCCTACTAGTTGTTCGACAGCCACGTACATATTGCTACGCAAAAACTCTAGTTCCCACTGCTCCATACTTATGAGCCGCACAATGTGTCCCAGAACTTTATCACGCTGATGGCCTACCGCAACGTGCGTGTAGTTAGCTTTATAGCTCCTTGGAAAGAGCCAGATTGTGACCGCATCTAGGCCGCTACGGGTGAAATTTGGTATTGTCTCCTGGTTCGCATCCAGGCTGATCAGCAAGCCTGACAATACCTCTTCCACCTTGATAGTGTGGTGTGCTATGGATTTTTCTGAGCTAAGCCATAGCCACCGCGTACATGAATAATACAGCGTTTTGAAGAATATTGACTTCGTGACGATATACGAGAAGAACGAGGACTTCGGGGTACTAGGGCTTATGATTTTGTATTGTGCTGGAGGTCCGCTGCATTTACCTACGACTGCTCAACGTTAGGCTGGAAATCGGTATCCCGGAGTATCTTGCGATGTGTGCGTGTACCTTGATCCTGCGTTTTCTGTGAAAGCTCTTGAGCGACTGGGCAACGTCTGATAGACCCATCGCATTCAATATCAGTTCACGTCGCACTCAACGTATGGGACCGGGCTTGTCCTTAGTCTAAGACATTCATTAACCAATCCTTCTTCAGACGGAGTGGACCTCGTACTATCCACCCGGAGCTGAAAACCCTCGCCTAATACCAGAGGAGTTGCCGACAGTTTGGGGTCCTACGCCAGCATACCAAGGTAATGCGCCACATTATCATGGCACTCAGGTAGCCGCTCACTAGCACGCCGCGCAGTCTTTCAACACAAAGTGCGTGTTTAGAGCGATGTGGTTGGAAAGCTTAGGCCGGTGGACCCTGACCTCTGGAAACGGATCGACGGTTCACGTTTCGAGGACTCATGGCTCACATCGTCGTGGCGGCTACTGGCATTGCTTCAACATGTGGAGCATGACGAGCCGGGCTCACCCACATTCCGGGAATTGATGCTTTCCGCGGAAGCGCTGTACGTGCCTGTTTGGGGTGTCATGGTCGCGCCGTCAGCGCTTGACAGAAAAACACGTATTGCAGAGTGCACACGGCCGGGTGGAACCTTGGGGCGATAGATTCGTCCTGGAAAGATCGCAGGGTGGCGGTGATCGGATGCGTACCGTCAATTTCAATGTCCAATGCAGTGATAACGCTGATCAGTTCTCAGGGACTCTGGTGTCAGTCCCACTTTACGTACCAAAGATCGGCGGAACGGATGTGATGACCATTTCACATGCAGACAGCTACACAAGTCGTCGCCCTGCGATGCAGCCGCACGTCAAACAGCTACGGACAACTACGTTCGCGGACGAACATGGGTGTCGAGTTGCAGCAGTTCCCCTGCTCAGAAAATACCCAGACCGCGATGACAGGCACCGTACGACGCTGTTCTCAGCATTCGAGCTCCCATCTGATTGCTAATTTGTCGATGCTAGATGTCTTCAGCGAAGAAGAGAAGCGTGCCTTTCAGGAGGACCCCCAAACCTATGATGCTCTCCGTTTGAAACCGAGGACTTCATGAAACGCCGGATATCACATGACCATCGAGGGGAGCCAATATGCAAGTCTCTGTTCGACACGCGCATTTGAAACACGAATGAGGACCTTGTTGAAAGACAGTCCACAAAAATTGCCGTATGGATTGATAGTGAGCTCTAGAGTAGGTCCAATAGGCTATGAAGCTTACGTATCGGAACATGCAGCCCGATTTTCCGGTTGTTTGTCGACGGCTTACTGGCGGAATGGGATACTTGGAAGCTCTGGTAAGATATTACACTTGGCTCTGTGATATTTCAAAGGCTAACCACCCACGTTCCTCAGCAAGCGAGAGCAATGTAGGGCATCCAGTTCACATACCTACATAAGACTAACCCCGACATTCAGGCTCAATACATCAATACTAAGATCGCACGAATAACAGAAAATGGTATCGAGACAGTAGATGGCACACGACGATCGTATGATATAATTGTGGCCGCGACTGGCTACGACACTTCATTCGTACCCCGATACCCTATTATAGGGCCGTGACGGAGCAAATCTCCAAGATACATGGAAAGATTACCCGAGAACGTAATCTCGGTCTTTGTCAACATACCCACCCAAACTGGGTTCCAGCTTTCGGGCCCTAATTCCGGGATAGCCCTGGGATCGTTCATTCCGGTCATCGAGGCGCAAGCGGGCTATGTCGTTTCATGTATCGCCAAATTCCAACGTGAAAGAATCAAGACCATGACTGTGCGAAAAGAGGCTGTCGACGACTTCCAGGCCTATGTGGATGCGTACTTCCCGAGAACGGTATTTGCAAGGAAGGTGAGCGGGCTCGTGGCGAGGACTCGGAGACGTCCTTGCTTACCTCTTCGTGTAGTGTAGAACATGGTATAAAAGAGGTGATGCAGATGGGAAAGTGGTCGCTCTGTGGCCGGGTACGTGACTGCGCTGTTCACGAACCCTTGACACACTGACATATCCCCGTCAGGCTCTAACTTGAACGAAATTCGCGCCCTAGAAAACGCCTCGGTTTGAAGACTATCAATATACCTTTGTCGAAGGACAATAGCTCTCGAAATCGTCTATATTGGCTGGGCAATGGCTCGACTATGTCTCAGGATGAGGATAAGCCGGGCACGCGAGCGTGGAATATCGTTCGAAAGCCTCTCGCGAAGGCGAAGCTTTTAGAGTGACACCTCATGGGAAAAAAACCTTTGTTATGATTAGTGTAGTGTCAACACCGCAATGACAACGATTGAAGAGTGTCTGAGATGCACCTTTGTCGCCTTCCCCGCCCCAGTGGTGCCGGTGACGGGCTCAGTGAGATAGAGTAAGTAAGTACTAGGACTCGGATACGCCACAAAATTGATGGAACGGGCGCCTCACGACCGGGGGGCTGGCGTCTTTGGTGTTGTTCAAGCTCTCGTAAGTACTAAACACCACCAGGACATATTGAGTGAACGAGAGTAAGTATGATATTCCTGAACCAAGAGACGATACTCAACTTCATCTCGTCCATCCAGATATGCATTGTTGTGCTTCAATTGACCGAAATCCTTCAACACATCTTTTCTGAAGTGCTTTCGGCTTGCGAAGGTCCCGACTCTTGGGAGACCCCGCCGCTTGGCGAGAAGCCCAAAGCACCTGGCTGGCGTTGGCGAAAACATGCAAGATCTTCTGCGAGCCCGCGATGGATGCTCTGTGGGAAGATATCCCTGATATCGAACCCATCCTGTCGAGATACTTCATGGAGCCGGAGCGCCAATGATGACATGGAAAAAGTGATTGTTTGCTCAAACCTCACTCACGGCCATGCTCACAAAGCTAGAAGAACTCGTCATAAATGATCATCGATGGCAACTCTTTGACGGGAACATGGCTCGTATACGCTCGGTCGAAGTAGCGTGGTACCCGAACTCTTGCGATTCACTTGCACCGTCTCGCCGTTGCGATACGGTTTCCTCGACGACTATCCTCACGAACGTATTATGGGACATAATATGCAAGGATATCTTCGGCGGGAGTTAATGTGCCTTTTTACCGCTGTTTTGCGGACCTGTTCTCAGGCACTTTTCCGTCGTATCGATGGACCCGACATCTGCAGGCGCCTCAGCTTCGGCACTTTCAAACGTTTCTCAAGTCCTTTTCGTGGACTTGGAGACTCTTCATTTCCCCTTTCCCCTGGAGGATGCATTCATCACCCAGGTTCCCCAACCTTACGAGTCTCAGAGCTAACAGTAACGCCTAGTCCCTCGGTATTCGGTCACTTGTCTCGTCTTTCAAGACTGCGCTATCTCAAACTTAAGCCTTATATAGTTCGGTTCAAATTGGAGAAATTCCCGGAGCCTCCGACCATCCGACATTTCCACAGCTCAGAAGCCTGCAGCTTGCGGTCTCAAGTGCCGCTCATGGACCCCAGCTGATGCGTCTTATTCACTCGAGAAGTCTCGACGAACTCAGAATCACCTTTGGAGGGACCGTCGTCAGTAACGACGTAAAGGGTTTCCTCAGAGCTCTATCAAAGAATCACCCGAATTTGCTGGACCTAACCGTCTCTACGTTCGCCACCGACCCACACAATTTCGACCTGGACGGGCTGCCGGTATCGATCCGAGGAAATCGCATCACTGAGGTTTCTTACGAATTTGAACATGTCCTTACCACAGTGTCTCATTCAAAGAAGACGACATTGAAATCCTTGGAAGGGCTTGTCCATGCCTCTCGCAGTTATACGTCGTCGGCGGATTTAGGTACCTGGCACTGCCATCCGTCGTCCTTCCAGTCTCCTCTATCGAGAAGTTTCGTCACGCACTTTCCAAAAACTCGTGCATCTTTGCATAGAGCGTGGACACGAGGACGGTGCACGAGGCTCCCCGCCCAACGCGACGCTCCATGCTGCTCCTGTCCCTTCGAGTCTACCATAACGAGATAAACGAGCTGGACGTTCTGCCACTCGCCATGTATGTCTCAGACGTCTATCCAAGGGTCCTCGTGAAGACGCCTCCTTACTTGGACATGGGGGTCCGGCCGTCTGATATGGACAAGCTGTGGCTAAGTGTACACCAGGCCGTTTCCGCTGTTCGCTCGGGCTCGAGAGCTCGAAGTGGACACGGTCTACTCGAATAAACCTACTAAATGAACACAGTGCGCTTACCGATAGCCATCAGCTTACCATGTCTCCGAGGCTGGATACACTGTAAGCACTACAGCATGTGAATATCCCACTTGCCAACTGTAACTGTAGAATCAGTGTAGAATTGCTCAATGTAGCCGAAAATGTCCCAGAAATACCCCAAACGTGCTCATATCCCTACCTAATTCACGTGTGAGTCAAGATGGCAAGCTCGCTACCTCGCTGGCGCGTTCGGCATTCTCGAATTTGCGACATCTGGTCTGGTAAGCGCTTAATTTACAGGGTTGTGTGGCCAGCGTCTTTTCCCCCACGTTTCTTTCCTCCGCCGCCAACCGAAGGACGAGTAAGCATAGTTCCTCAATAACAGGGCAAGCAATGAGAAATACTTGACTGAGCTCCTCCTCAGAAATGCACCACTGTCTCCAGGTCACAGAAATCCTCCAACACATCTTTTCGGAGGTGCCCTCTGCTTGCGAAACGGACTCGTCCATTGAACAGGACCCCTGGCAGGAGGCTCAAGCAACCTGGTCAGCTTTGGCAAAAACATTGTAGAACATTCTACGAGCCCGCTATGGATGCCTTATGGGAAGACATACCTGATCTCGAACCCATTTTGTCGGGATGCTTTGAGGAACCTGAGCCAGAAGCCGAGACGGCGGAGGTGAGGATTCTTGCCGGTCCCTTGCCACGAGGATATCTCATTCAGTTTATAGGTTGCAGGGTACGAGTTTAGACGAAGGTGCCTATTGAAAAACTTGACCCGCATACGCTTGGTCGAATTGACGTGGTACCAAGATCTCCCCAACCACTTGGGCCGCCTCGGCGTCCGAGGACGCCCCAGTAACAACCTGTTTTTTTTACGAACCTACGCGATATTTTATGCGAAGATCTTCGAAGCGAACTGATATCACTTTTACCACTATTCTTCGGCCCAAGCCTCTTGCATCTCCGCATCAGGTCGCTTGAGCCTACCACCGCAGAGGCGACGGTCCTGGGCCTCCAATCCCTCCTAACATCCCACCCAACCCTGGAGACACTTCACTGCCCCGCTTCTCTAGACGACGTGATATTCACAAAATTTCCCAACCTTGTGGATCTCAAGATCGACAGCGCTCTCAGCCCCGCGGTGTTTAAACACCTCTCGATGTTGCCTAAGTTGCGATATCTTCAACTGGGTTTCAATCATCTCATCACAAAGATACCCGAGCCCTCAGATGCACACACATTCCCCCGACTTGAAACTCTCCAACTCTCCATTGCCAACGCCGCTCACGGACCTCGTCTCATGCGTCTCATTCGGTCGAAGAAGCTTGGGGAATTGAAGATATATTTTGGTGGAAACCATCATGAGTGATCACGTCAAGGAGTTTCTGGGCGTCTTGTCTACGAATCATCGAAGCCTTTTTGACGTCTCAATCTCTACTCTCGCCCGCACTCCACATGAGATTGACATCATAGGTCCACCCATCTCGATTCGTGAATTTGCGTCCTGAGGTTGCTTGAAACCGCCACCATCTCCTACCATGGTATTTCGTTCAAAGAAGAGGACATCGAAGTGCTGGGGAAAGCCTGCCCTCGTCTTCGCCACATCGACATCGCTACGGGATGGATGTACACCCGCTGCCCTCGGCCACCCTCCCTGTCTCTTCCATTGAGAAGTTTGCCGCACACCTCCCCAACCTCAGTTACCTCTGTATTGACCTCGACACCCACACAGTGCACGAGACGCGCCCTCCCACGCAGCGCTCCTTACGCCCAATCGGCCTCCGGGTATACCACAACGAGATCCAAGAGCTTGATGTCCTGCCGCTTGCAATGTATCTCTCTGATATCTACCCCAAGTCATGGGTGACGACCCCTCCTTACCTAGACATGGGAATCTTGCCGTCTCCCGTGGATAAGTTGTGGCTCACCGTACGCGACGCTGTCCCACTCTTTTCGCAGGCGCGACAGCGCGAATTGGAGCGCTTCGCTTGAACAAACTCTTTGGGGTGATCAATATAGGACAACGTTTTGGTCCTCTCTCGAGGCGACGTGCGGTGAGATCCTCCTCGATTTTCTTGATCTGCGGCTAGTAATGAATAAATATATACAACAATTTGTAAACGTTTTACATTCGAGGATTTGCAATAAAATATTTGCGTGTGTACAATTGACAATATGGCCATGACTATTCAGAAGACCTTGTAGTACAACAAGAAGGAGATTGGCTCAAGATCGCCTGGAATAATCACACCGTTTCAGATGGTTCCGTTTTCTAACATCTGTCTCTCAGCTTCTCGTACCCCCGCAAATACGGGCACCATTCTTGCGATGTCCTCCCAATGACCTCTCGAATTGGTCTCCACCCACGGTTTTTCGAGTACTTGTGCGTGGGGATAAACGCCCGAAATATATGCTGCGACCTGCAGCCAAGTTGCCTTGTCAAGCGGCGACCATTTCAGGTTCAGGCGGAGGGGGTTTGAACGATCGAGCGGCCACAAAGCTCGGTGGCGCCCTGGCATCGACATCGATGGAGAGGAAAGTCAGATGGTTGAAATGACGAGCACTGAGCGCAAGTGCCTCTAGCGACATGGTAGGATTGGATGTCACCTCGGGCTGAAGAATCAACAGGCTCTCCAAGTTGGCCCAGGGATCGGCAGCCTGTTCGAAGAAACTGGCTGTCAGGTATGGGATGGGAAGGATGATTTCGATCGAGAGGAGACTGCGCAGTGCGAAAAGGGGACTCCATTCCCAGTTTGCAGCCAGGATAGTCCCATCCATAGGATCATCTTCGCCAATCACAGATAATTCTTTCAGACTAGTGTATTTTGAGATGTGGAAGCTCGCCGCGGGGACAGCGGCGAGACACTCGAACGAGAAACAGAACTAGCACGAAATGTATTCTTCGAGCCGCGATGGGGGGAACTCATAAGTACAGGTAGAAATGTAGATACGGATGTGCATACCTTCGAGCCGCGATGGGGGGAACTGAAGAGAACCGCGGCTCGACGATGTCGAGAATATAAGAGACCAGAAAAACAAGGTTTGCAAAGGGGGTGACGCAAACGGGGGGCGAATCGCGGGAGCAAATGTGAGACCCAAAAAGGAAGGTGAGTACGAAAGGATTGATGTGCGATCAAAGAGGAAAGGAGAGAGAGAAATGAGTACGCTAAGTGTCCGTTAAGTGCTAAAGTGTCCGTGGGATAGCGTGTAACACTGTAGCAGTGTTACACTCTTCCCATCCCGAAGAACCAAAACACCCCGGGTGGCGAGCCCAAGACGTCAAGCTTCCGGGATGGCGTCTTCGAGCCCTATGCTCGCGACGGAACACGTCCAGAGCCTCGAGGTCCGCCACCTGCGCACCTCTTAGCCAGGAATCGTGCTCGGGTCCGTTAGCCGCGCCAGCACGTACCAAGTACTGCCAGCCACGACCACGGCGACGACGATCCAGAATACCGTTCGACGAACCACTCCTCTTCGCCCTCGGGCCGGTGACGACAGGTCCCGGCTGATCGAGGACGCGTGAAGGAAAACGGGCGTCATCGTTGGCAACCAGGGACGGAGCAGAGAGGCGTGGAAGGTTGGCAGTATGCGTTCAAATGATCAGGAAGGTCGAGTCGTGTAGACGGAGGTTTCGGGGCCAGGCCTGAGCTAATGGTGTAGGGCCATATCGTAGGTATCCATGGAACCTTGGCAACACGGTTGTCGCCTTCGCTGCCATGTACTCGCTCGACGGTGAAGGGTGGAGAGCAGGACTTTGTCTCCAACGTGGTAGTGACAACTTCATCCGCAGTGCTCGAGCGCGATTGGCTTCCTTTGGCAACGGGCTCTGGTGAGTCTTCGCCAGCAGGAGATTGTCCTGTGCTTCCATCGTCAGGGTGTCGACAAGTCTCGATGACACGCGGCGGCACGCGCGCAAGTCGTCCAGGCAGTCGGGCGCGGCAGCGCTGCGACATCAGCATGGTGCAGCGGGAGGGATGCATGCGCGCTGCGAGAGAACCGACCATGGCGGTAGTTGAAAAGGCGGGGGTAACACCGGTTGGATGCCGTGGACTGTGTAATATAGTTAAACGAATGTGAGGTCCAGGGCGCGCACCCAGCCGGTTTGGTTGCGCTCGACGTGGAAGCGCAGCCGTCGCTTGGATCACGGTCTTGTTCGAACGTTCGATCGTCGAGCCGTCCGTTCCGAGGGTGAAAGGAGGTTTGACATGGCGTGCTTGACACCGGTGAGCCGTGTGAAGGCCTTCCAGTAAGCGCGTAATGATGAACAGCTTGTCGCGGTCAGAGAGGAGCTCGTGAGGGCAAACCGTTCTCGCAAGACCATTCCCGCGAAGAAAAGCACTGGCAAAACTCTTCGGCCGTCATATCGGTGCGGCAGGGGGCGATGCGCAGGTCGGAACCGAAGACTACGGCCAACAGTCATCTGTAACGAGACATGGTATCACCCCCTCATCCTCCGGGAGGGGACACTACGAAATGTCATCGCGACGCTTTATCGCAACGACCGTTCTGGCTCCTACGGGTTCTGCGGGTAGCGGGTGGAGGGGGCCAGTAGGGCTCTTGTTTGTTGTGCGTCAGATTCTTATTGCGTTGACAATCAGGGCATGCAGGGGATGTACATATCCTGCAGCTCCTGAGCGCATGTTGGGCCAGTATAGTAGGGGAGCGGAGGGTGGCATATGACTTGTCGGCGCCGGGAAGTGCCCCATGGCATCTGGTGCGCAAGGCGCCGAACAAGTCCTCGCGAATAGACGGCACCCGAGGGGAGTGCACAAACACGCTCGCCACATACAAACAACCCATGACGCGGCACCGCAATCCCCATGGATTCAACGGACCCATCCAGTTCCAACACCAGCCCGTAGGGCAGCCAGGCCCGTCTGGCGCTGTTCGTCAGGGTGGTCTGCCCTCCTTCGCGACACAGTCGTCCCACAAGACGTCAACCAGCTTTCAGGCCCATTTGTCCGAGCTCATAACCCTCGGCGAATGGTGAGCCAGCCATTCCCGCGTTTCAGAGGACGTATAGCGACATGCGATGCAAGGCAGCACCGACGACAGAGAGACGAGAGGGCGTACCTTCCGCGCGCAGGAGAGGCCCGCGTTGCAGTGTCCAAATTGCGCCTACCGCCTCAGGGAGGTACATCTCGAGGCGAGTACATTGCATCTGCGGGCACGTTGGTGTCCTCGCCTGCGCAACGTAGACATCTCTTGAAGTCGTACTGTGCAAGGAACTCCTAGCCATCGTGCTTTGACGTCGCGAGAGGTGCTTTCTGCGTGGCGAAATTCTCCAGTGTCCGGTGATCTGTGTAGACGGTAAACGGGAACAACACCGATAAAGATCAACTCGCCATTTCTGTAGAGCCCGAACGCATGGCAAGCAGCTCCTTCTCGTGCACGGGATAATTCAGTTTCGGATCGCACGCCCTTCAGCTGGCATAGATTCGAATGCGACCGGACGGGCAGTGTCGAGTGTGGGACCGTAAGACAAGACGGCTCCGGTACAGAAAATCGCTGGCGTCACAGGAAACGAAGCATCTGGTTGTCGCCCATGTTCTGGTGGGACTCGATCACGGTGAGGGCATTCATTAGACGTAACCAGAGACGCTTGACTCTTCGAAGGCAACCGTATGTTTGAGTTGCCAGAGAAGTTCTCCTTCAGCCTCCTTTGTCGTTAGCCGGTTCAAGATGCGAGTGTGGTCGGCCAGGCCGGGCAGGTGAGGGCGATATAGCGTACCAGACCGAAGAAACGAGCGCTACATGTTTGACGGAGCGGGGCTGAGGCCAGGACAAGATCTTTCGCAACTTGGACCCCGTCGGGCTCGATACCGCGCTGTTAGAAGATGTGGTGTCCAAGGAAGTTTCATGTTCGTAGCAGAAAAGAGAGGTCTTCTTCGGTGAACAGTAGAGACTGTGAGTGCGTAGGGCGTCGAGGATGAGGAGTCGGATGTTGTGTCGTGGTGTTTGTCAATGTCGTTGGACCACACGATGATGTCGTCAAGATATACATTGCAGATCAGAGCCGATGTACGGTCGCAGGTGCTTGAAACATACGGCGCTGGTGAGTGGCGGGGGCGTTACGGCAGCCTTGGGGCATCACTGTCCATTAGTAAATCGAATAAAAAAAAAAAAAAAGGCCAAAGGGGGTCGTGACCGCGGTGTACTCGATATCGTCGGGGTGAACAGGCGTCTGAAAGAAGGAATTGGTCATATCCATCTTACCCCAAATGCGTTCCCTTCCCCGCAGTCCGAAAGTATTTCCGCGATACTCGGTAGAGGATGGCGTTGGGCACAGTGTTCGCATTGAGGGCACGGTAGTCATTCACCCAAACGAGGTTAGAGCAGATCGTCGGTCGGCCTTCGGTGATTAGAAAGCCGGCGAAGCATAAGGCGAAGACGAAAGGAGGCGTAGGCGTCCGGCGACGAGGTGCTGATCGAGTAGCTGTTTCCACGCTTCCCGATATTTCTTGGGACACTCGTACTGTCTGCGCGCTGCGATCACCATGTTAGGGGTCTTTTTCAGTCGAAAGGTAGCGGGTGTGATGGACGATGTCGTGGTGGGCAGGGTTTCCCTGTATTTCGCGGAATGTCGTCAGGGAAGCAGTCGGCATATTCGCGTACGTAATTCGCTTGTCTTCCTGCGCCAGACGATCCGCAAACAGCCAGAACCTCGATGCGAGCGCGTATAGCAGCCAGCGGTCTTGACAGCGCGTGTCGTCCTCGGTCGAGGCCGGCAAAGAGGTTCGCCAAACTGCAGTCTTGAGTTCGCGCAGCATGTCCCGATGCTGTGTGCGAACATACCAAACGTTGAGAACTTCAGTTTCGCGGTGGGCTGAAGCTCTGCTTCTTCCTCGCGACGTGCACGGACGTTCCTATCGGAGAAGAGAGGTGTCTCGGAGTGGGAGGGGGGGGTGAAGGAAGTTGGGTCGAGGAGATTTCGTCCGGTTGTACGATTCTGGTGTCAGAGGGCATCGCAACGAAATCTCCGCAGGATCAATGTACACGTCGTTGCGTTTGAAGAAAGGGTATGCCTATTAAATTACAGGAACAAACAGTTCATCGACGATAATAGCGCGTACAGTGCGCGAAGTCCAGGATAGTCCTGGGCAAGGGAAACGCCTTTAATTTGCACCACTTCGTCTGCAGGACACCGTCACTTATTGCCTGCCCCCGAAATGCAACTCCCTAACGTGCTGAGGCTTGGGCAGCCGAAACGAAAACGGCATCACCAATCGCTTCAGCGAAAACAAAAAAACGCGAGTCAACTAGACAAGCGTGGTGACGTGCCGGAATCATCATCAGCATTGAGTACGGAGTGCGAGAAGGAGGAGGGAGCGTGAACGACGGCATCAAGCAGGAGGTGTGGGGCAAATAAAGGAGGAAGGACGTACTTATCATCGTCAGATGAACAAGTGTCGTCTCCACTCGCTGAGGACACACGAGACGGCCACGTCGCGACCTGCCCTCACAGCATCCCGCGACTACGATAGGTGTTGTTGCTCATGGTCATCAGCGTCCTCTGCAGTGACGGCAGTAGCTACTACGCGAGGCATAGGCTTACTTAAACCGTCGTCGTGGGCTTGGGCTTGTTAGCATTGCTTTGCTTTAGGGGGGAGCCAACAAGCGGGACAATAAGTGCGTGCGTCGGGGATAACCGTTTTCGGGCAGGACGACGAGCGATGATCAACTGTTTGGTGCGGCGGCATTTGAAACACCCGTTGTTCTTCTCGAGGTGTTCGCGTTCAGCAGGGGTGAGCTTTCGGTAGGAGGTTGTGGTCGAAGCGGGCTTGGACGCGAAGACGTAAGTAGCCGTGGCGGACATGTAGCGAGGTTGAGCGGAGTGTCGGGTCCGAGACAGTGACGTTGTCACGTAGCTTTCGATCTCGGCACGACAAATGCGTACGAGCTTCGTTGACCTCCGAGAGGCTTGGCCTTGAGGTCCTCTGAGGTCGTGTGAGTAAGGAACCTTTCCTTCGAGACGGCGTACTCGCGGATGTTCGGCGACAGGTGTGTGTGCGGAGGGGTGTGATCGCGGAGCGCGTCGTCGGACATGTGCGAAGTGAGACCGAGGAGCAGCGTATTCTTCCGTTGAAGCTCCTCGACCCCCCACGAGTCGAAGTCGACGTCGTCAGGCATGTGCGGATAGCTTGATCTGCGTCAGGATATCGCTGTCCCCAGTTCTTCTTGAACCATGCGAGCCTTGAACGCGATCCAGAAGTCCGAGTAGTCTCAGGGACTTGAGTTTCGTCTCGTTTTGTGAAGTACCACGCCGAGATGTGGGGATCACGGAAACCAGGCGCGATGGCGGCGACGCGTTCTCCGTCGGCCGTCTTGCGCGCGTTGAAGAAGTGTACGCAAGCCATCTGAAAGGTCAAGATGACTTCGGGTGTCGGCACGCCCGGCGTGAGCTCCGGTACGTGCTTCGTGCCCTGCGATACGACGGTGGCAGTCTTCTTCTTGAGTTTTGTTCCATGACTATATGTGTGTAGCGAACGGGGTATGCAGTGTCGGATGTCGGAGGTCGGATGATGACGATGACGAGGAGAGAGGGGGACTTGGTGGGAGAGGGACTCGCCTTGGGTCTATGTTCTCCTCTTCCTCCAGCGACGTGAGGGTGGAGACGTCAGAGATCGACTCCTCGGTAGACGACAGGGTGGCAAACGGCGTGGGAACGAAAAACGACGGCGGTAGCGGTACGATCTAGACGGTAACGGAACGACAGTGGTCGCGTCAAGACGCGCGAAGGGACGGTACGGAGTGGTTGAGAAACAGGGAAACGCTGGTTCTCCGGCGGTGTTGAAGAGTTCATGTGAAGTTCAAAAAAAGTGGAAGCTCGCCGCGGGGACAGCGGCGAGACACTTCGAACGAGAAACAGAACTAGCACGAAATGTATCTTCGAGCCGCGATGGGGGGAACTCATAAGTACAGGTAGAAATGTAGATACGGATGTGCATACCTTCGAGCCGCGATGGGGGGAACTGAAGAGAACCGCGGCTCGATGATCGAGAATATAAGAGACCAGAAAAACAAGGTTTGCAAAGGGTTGACGCAATACGGGGGCGAATCGCGGGAGCAAATGTGAGACCCAAAAAAGGAAGGTGAGTACGAAAGGATTGATGTGCGATCAAAGAGGAAAGGAGAGAGAGAACATTGAGTACGCTAAGTGTCCGTTAAGTGCTAAAGTGTCCGTTGCGTGGGATAGCGTGTAACACTGTAGCAGTGTTACAAGATGACGCCCATCAACTCGATCAGCTTTTTCAGATGCTCGTCGAAAGCGAATGGGCCTTCAATCTTTGAGTTTGAGCAATTGCACGCCGTCGAGATGCCGGAGGAGATCGAGAAGAGGATGAAAATCCGCAACCTTGGTCAATCGCAGGTCGGTTAGAGCGACGAGATCCGTGGTCCCTTTGAATGGTATAAAGTTTCAGGTGGCTTTAGGAAGGGTATGTGTAGTTTCTTCAATGGATGAGGAGCCAATGAGACGAGGTATCATGGTATAAGGATGATCGGTTTGAGGTTTGGCTATCGAAATGCAAATGAAACTCTCTCAAGCTATTAAAACGGCGGGACCGAGAGCAGTGCCAAGGGCGAACATTCGACGAGAGTCAGGCTATGCAAGTGTTGGTGAGCAAAACTCATGTGGCCTAGTATAATGGCCAGATCGTTGCTGCTAAGTTGGCCTAGATGAGCCTTGCGCAGCTTTGGACCCATGAACATGCCAAATGATGGGCCTCGCCCGGCTTCATCTCCTTCACGATGATCATTCCGATGTTTGGAAAGAGTGTCGTGGTACAGGGGCTGCTAACCCGATAACTCGAAGGATCCCTTCTGCATTCGCAAGGTAATTCCAAATGAAGCACTTCACACGCCTGGCGTAGTTTAAAAACCGTGTCCAATCGTTGTTTCAGGCGGTACACGCGTATTCCACTACGTACTCGCCTTATGCATGACTTTTTTGCAACTAGAGGAATATAATATAGATTCACCTCAAACCCTCGGTTCGTGCGTCAACTTCCACGTTGTCTAGGCGGGGAAGCATCGCAGCCCAAGCATATGAATACTACAGAGGGGCTACGAATGCCCAAAGAACATCCATGGAGATAGTGGCTCATAGAAGGCTTTGGCATACCTCTTCCAAATTCCAGCAGCAGCCCAATGCCTTGCGCGGACTTATGTCGACGCAGAGAGCTTCACCCTGAGATCTGCCATCAAGTGCGAAGCGCCTATCGAAATATAATAACGTAGCCTATTTAGTACATTTCTGTTACTTGTAGGCATTGATAGCAGTTACGCCACTATCTGTCAGTTGTGCGTCGTTAGCTGCAGATGCCACGCAGAGACGAAGATGTTGCTAAGCGAGAGCGTTACCCAATTGATCTTGTCGTGGTCGAAGGAGTTGTAGCAAAGGGTTGATGGGTGAGTCAATGGCGTTTTTTTCAAGTGTGCCATCAAATTTGATAATGTGAACTTTGTT